>JAKTTQ010000002.1:0-141457 GCA_030581555.1 [Candida] argentea
TTCAGCATATCGGCAGAGGGGTCGCATACACAAGGCCGATTAGCATTGACGCGGCTGTTCGAGGAGAGCCTGGTTAATCATCTACAAATCAAAGAGGATGCGTTTGTTTCACTCAGATTCCCAGGATTGAAGGATTTCGCTCATTCGCCTAACGTGCCCATTATCCACAACTTGGTAAGAATTTGGCTACCGCAGGTCTTTTTCATGGACAGTATCGAGTCCACCTTCACCTTGGAAAGTGATATGTGGCGACCGAGTTCACGCCTTGGCGATGTCCAGGAATACTGCTCATTCATTTCTATTTATTCATGCGGAGAAGTAATTCTCAAGTTTTACGAGGCTGACTTGCGGTTGGGAGTGCCCCATCAATTCATGTCAAACTTTTGGAGGTTCTTCTTGGGCCAATTCGTGGGCAAAAGTTTCGAGGAAGCAAGCAAGGCATTCCGTGGAATGAGCATCAAACAGGTTGTGTACGAGGGCAGGCCATTAGGCCCCGGGCACGTGGAGGGTAACAATTACGTACCTCGCCTGAAGATCAAGGCTGTTCTCTTGTGGGAGTTCATGAATGTTGAGACCCAGGGAGAAGCGGTCACGACGACCTCCCGACTATCACTACCGAATCAAATATCGACTCCTGGGGAAAGCACAATTCTTTCACGACTCAAACAATATGCGCCTCAGCATCCAGCACCAGAAGCTCCTACTGTCTCCGGGCTACAAACTCTGTTTCCAGGCTACGACGATAGAGGCAGTATCAAGATCGAGCCTGGAATTCTGGGTCCTGAGTTGACGGGTGGATTGGGTGCCTTTACCACGTTCGAAGGCCTTCAAAATAAGCAACAAGAAAATGCGCAGCTTAAGTTACAACCGTACCGAGAGATTCCGCATGTGAATGAGGAGACTTATGTGCCTGGCGAACTACAACATCGAACACCGTTCGAGGAAGAATCTCAGGTTCTTGATAGCATTGCTTTCGGCAACGAGCAGCACAACAATATGATGGGTCCTATCTTTGGACAAGAGCAGGAGTCTTCATCATTGATACATCATCAGTTTCAGCAACCAGACTCGAATGAATACGTTGATCCACAACTGGGTCTGTTCAGTTCATCTGTCGAGCAACAAGGTCCAGGAAGAAGCTTTGATCACGGAGGGTCCATGTCAGGGCCAGGCGGAATCAGCATATTTAGCGCCTATGGAGCTTCCAACGAGTCCAACCCCGACTTGGGGCATTTGGGACCCGTCTACTCTCCACCTGGAGCGGGGCTTGGATTTTTCGAAGGATTCCAGTAGGCCACCCGACTCCCCACTCTCCCAAGTATTTATCTTTTGAGAAAAAATTTGTACCATTGGTAAACAAGTGTAAAGAAAAATGTTTTCTAAAGTTCGAAGATCCGATGGGTCCCGATTCAACTGCATCAGCTAGGGTGGCTCACGCCTCACAACATCTTACCTCACTTGACTTCCAAGCATGCAGCTTGATGTTTTTTGCAGCCAAAAAAAAAGCGCGGAAACAAATTGTTGCAACCATTCCGGCATATAAACGCGGGTTAATAAATCATTTGACTCGGAAATGGCCACACCTTCCATCAATACATTGCTCTTCCTTAATGGACAAAAAAACCATCGGAGTTCTTGGTGGAGGCCAGCTTGGCCGCATGCTTGTTGAGGCTGCAAGCCGTCTCAATATCAACACCATCGTTTTGGATGGGCCTAATACGCCCGCAAAACAGATCAATGCGGTTGGAGATCATATCGACGGTCTGTTCACTGACTATGCGTCTATTGAGAAGTTGGCTGAGAAATGTCAAGTTTTGACAGTTGAAATAGAGCATGTAGACGCTGATGCTTTGGTGAAGATCCAAGAGAAGTTTCCGGAAATCGAAATCTATCCCTTGCCTGAAACCATCAAAATGATTCAGGACAAGTATACTCAAAAGATGCACTTGCAAGAGCACGGAATAGCGGTTGTTGACTCGATGAAAGTGGCCGAGAATAATGTCGAGTCGTTGCGTGAGGTTGGCGACAAGTTCGGCTACCCATTCATGTTGAAATCGCGAACCTTGGCCTATGATGGCCGTGGGAACTTTGTGGTCAAGGATGAAAACAAGTTGGGCGAAGCGCTCAATTTCTTGAAGGAAAGGCCTTTGTACGCGGAGAAATGGTGCCCTTTCTTCAAAGAATTGGCTGTAATGGTTGTGCGCTCTCTCGAAGGCGAGGTATTTGCTTACCCAACAGTCGAAACGGTCCAACAGGATAACATCTGCCACTTGGTGTATGCACCTGCGCGCGTCAGCGAGACTGTTAGCAAGAAGGCTTCGATCCTAGCCAAAAACGCCATCAAGACCTTCCCTGGATGTGGAATCTTTGGAGTTGAGATGTTTTTATTGGAAAATGGCGACATCGTTTTGAATGAGGTTGCCCCGAGACCACACAACCTGGGTCACTACACCATAGACGCGTGTGTAACGTCGCAATTCGAGGCACACGTGCGTGCGGTCCTGGGTTTGCCAATGCCAGCCAACTTTACCGATCTTTCTACTAGAGGAACACACGCCATCATGTTGAACGTTCTAGGCGACAAAACAATCCCGAATGGGGAGGTCGAAATTTGCAGACGCGCTCTTGAGACTCCTCATGCGTCCGTTTATTTATACGGGAAGGACACTCGCCCTGGCCGCAAAATGGGTCATATTAATATTGTCTCTTCAAGCGACGAGGATTGCGACGAGAGATTAAGATATATCACGGGAGAATCACTGAAGAAGCCTCAAGAGCAAGGTTCTAGTGAGGCACCTATGGTGGGCATCATTATGGGGTCCGACTCTGATTTGCCGGTCATGTCAATAGGCGCGCAAATTTTGAAAGATTTCGGCGTCCCATTTGAGCTCACGATCGTTAGCGCACATCGTACGCCTCATCGTATGGCTGAATATGCCATGGGAGCCGCCGAGCGCGGTATCAAGTGTATAATCGCCGGTGCAGGCGGTGCAGCACACTTACCTGGAATGGTTGCTGCGATGACGCCATTGCCGGTGGTGGGAGTGCCTGTCAAAGGTTCTACGCTTGATGGGGTAGATTCACTCCACTCGATTGTGCAAATGCCCCGTGGTATTCCGGTGGCCACTGTCGCTATCAACAATAGCACGAACGCCGCGCTCTTGGCGATTCGTATCCTCGGAGCATGCCAGCCTCACTGGCTCACAGCAATGTCCCAGTACATGCACAAAATGGAAGAGGAGGTATTGGGCAAGGCCGAGCGCTTGGAAAGTATTGGCTTTGAGGCATACTTGGCAAAGTAAAATATCGCAATAGACTTTTTTAGACACAATATAGAGATAATAGCTGGGGAATGCAGAGACCTATTGAATTCGCATCATCGGGTCCTGTCTAAATGATGGATTTCAAAACAGGAGAAATCATATACATTTGGAGCGATCGATGTCATTCCAAAAGTTGGCCAGGGAGACATGACCCTCTGATTTGTTTCAGGGATCCGATCAACAGGCATGGTATCTCATGAGACCGACTCGAAAGGATCATGATTGACGAATCGCTGACAAAATCATATCCTTTGGGGCTGACATTGGGAAACACAGAGAAATACAAAGGTGATCACTAGTTACGATGAAAAAAAAGCAATGTGGCATTCTAATAAGGAGCGTGAGAACTGAAGTATAGGTAATGTACAAGTATCAAGTAGAACTGGAAATGAGGAAACGAGCACAACTTGAACGTCTTGCCTGGGATCATTGGTCAAAAATCTGACGTTGGTCGTCCCCAAGAGGTCAAACAAACGATGAAGAGCCCGCACAGATCTGACTTGCACAGAATATATGCAAAGGTCATTGCCGAAAAGGCTATTGGAATTAGAATTTCATGGTCTTCGACTTGGTGACCTTTTTGATCTTTCTCTGCTTGTAGATTTGAGATCTGGAATCTCTCCAGCCAGAAGTGCTTACTTTCTTGGTATCCTTGGGCTCATCTGACATGGCATCGGCGTCATCGGCGATATCAGTAGCGACAGTTTTGGAATCATCTTCACCGAGCTTTTCCTTCGCAGCTTTCAGTTTAAGCAAATTCTGACGGTCCTTCTCTGCCAAACGAGCATTGCGGCCATCAACAAAGGCAGCAAACTCCCCTTTGCGTTTGATAGACTTTGCTCTTAATTTGGGCTTTGATCTGAGTGATTTGGCCATCTTGTATAATAGATGGATATATATCTCCTTGTTACTGTACGCTTTCAAAGGCCCCGATGCGATGAGATGACCCCTCTCTGTAAGATGAGCAGAGCTCACGTCACGTGCTAAAACATAGGGCTCTACTCCTCAATCGACCTTACTAATGTAGCTGAATTATATAAGCGATGGTGGTTTGGGGCACATGAAAATTTCTCGCGGCGAATCCCACCAAGATCACGGTAACACTCATCTTCGAAATGTACGTAACGCCATACGCCCCGAGAGATTCACGAGAGAATGCACCCTTTCCATGAGAAGGGGATATGTTGACCCTGTATCCTCGATGAATTAATCGTCCTTTTCATTGGAAGCACATACTAACCTTTTGTACAGGGCTAACCTCAGAACCCAGAAGAGACTCGCGGCTAGCGTCGTTGGCGTTGGTAAGAGAAAGATCTGGTTGGACCCTAACGAGACCACCGAGATTGCCACCGCCAACTCGCGTCAGGCCATCAGAAAATTGTACAGAAACGGTACTATCGTCAAGAAGCCCGCCACCGTCCACTCCAGATCTAGAGCTAGAGCTTTACAGGAGTCTAAGGCTGCTGGTAGACACATGGGTTTCGGTAAGAGAAAGGGTACCAAGGATGCTCGTATGCCTTCCCAGGTTTTGTGGATGAGAAGATTGCGTGTCTTGAGAAGATTGTTGGCAAAGTACAGAGATGCCGGTAAGATCGACAAGCACTTGTATCACTCCTTGTACAAGTCTGCCAAGGGTAACGCCTTCAAGCACAAGAGATCTTTGGTTGAGCACATCATCGCCGCCAAGGCCGAGGCCTTGCGTGAGAAGGCCCTCAAGGACGAGTCTGAGGCTAGAAGAATCCGCAACAAGGCTGCTCGTGAAAGAAGAGCCCAGAGAGTCGCCGAAAAGAAGGAGGCTTTCCTCGCTGACAACTAAGCGTGCTTTGTGTAATGTCTTTCACCATCCTAAATATACATTGAATACCAAGCTAATCTACTTGTAGTTTCACTTCGAGGCCTGTCATGCTTAGAAGTCACTTGACGCGTGATCCATCTTTTTTCGTCGTTGATGCCCTGATGAGTTGATATGGATCTTGTATCATTATTACCAAGAATCACCACATGTTACTTGAGGAACTTTTCAGCTTTCTATCAAATTTGGATCAAAGTAGTGATATATGTCATGTGATGGTATTCTATTACAAAAAAATAAGGGCTCAAACTAGTTAGTACCTCGACACACCAACAGACTTCCTGGTTGAGAAAGCAGGCTCAAGTCGAGCTTGCGGGTGTATGCTATCATGCAGATGGCAATCCAAAAAAAATCACATGGCACAATTTGCCCATAAAGTTATCGGTCACGACCCACTCTTTTATGGATAAGAACTAGAAATCACAATCTGTGGCCCGGCACTAGACTGAAAATGATGGTTAGAATCGCCGCAAACAACAAAAGTAGCATAATCACGAGAATACTTCGCTTGAGCAAAAGCTTATAGATGAATCTTTCTCGCACCCTTAAAAGCCTCTTTGAGCCATAGGCAGTGCTGAATGATTCAGAGTACCCCAAACACGCCAACACCGGATCAACCAAGTATATGGACAGCACCAATAGGTAAAAGCCTATAATGTAGGGAGCGAGAATCACGGGCCGTAGCAGTTTGCGATAGTCTAGGAATACCAAGCAGAAACTAGTCCAAAAGCCAGCAAAGCAGAAGAAGAATCCCATGATGATGCGGCCAAGGTATGAGTGATTGACGTTGCGAATGGCGGTATAATTGAGGAATTTTGGGAGATGATGTTGTTCGAGAGAATTGAAAATGAATACGCGCACTGACCGGAACACGTCGGGGTCGTCGCGGCCATCTACCTCGATAGCGCGTATGATTTGTGCATGCATTTCAGGGGGCAAGTCCAAGTGTTTTTCCGAGTCTTCCACAAAGTATGTGAGCAAAAGATTATGGGATGAGTCCCGTAAGTTATCACGAGTCACGAACGATTTGCCATCGTGGAAAGGGGAGTCCTTGATAAGCTGTTCGATCAAGGCGGGATTGATTTTGGCGTTGAGTTTCATATCAGGATCTGGTCTTAAAGATTGAACGTATTCATAATCTGCGGCAGGATGGCCAAGAGCAGTTTCATCATCGAGCAAGTATGATTTTGAAGTGTTTCGACGGTCATTAGGCTCACTCGGTAAGCCATACATACCTGTGGGTGCTGGAGGGAATCGGGGCGAGCCGTCATGGTCGTGGTTCAGTCGACGCTTTACATCTTGTTCTGCATTATACTTGCCAATCAACTCTCTAATTTTGGGATCGGTCTGCTCCAAGTTTATATCACCACGCAAGAAGCGAGAAAGGCGGTGAGAATCATTACCATCCAAGATGTGTTCATCAGTGATGAGACCGAGTAGAATGGAGGAGCTCAAGGAGTGGTGCTTCAAGCTGGTAGACTTTTCCAGACCACTATGGGTGGACATGTCTCGATAAGCCAAGTCACCTGAGATATCGGGAGAGATGAGGTTCACATCGCCAGTAGTCAGGAGTTGTTCGAAAGTAGATTTGCGAGCGACTGAATCACGCAAGCCTTTCACATAGTGTTTGCATAAATTAAGATGAGCGACGAGATCGAACCAGAAATCGACTAGCTCAGGAAGATGCTGGACATCGCGCATAAACGAATAGAAAGTGAAGATATCGACCGGCAGCTTTGTGCGGTCAGCGAGAATCTCTGCCAAGGTTGGTAGTCTGTTTAGGGAGAGAGCCGCGGGCTTATTTAGGGAATTTATGTTCATCAAATAATGAGTACTTGGATTGTCGTGCTCACCATAAAAGCTCTTTTCATTAATGGAATCATGAGTGTCATCGGGGCTCATGATATTGAGTATGGGTGACTAGTGAAGTGTGGAATTTACCGTCAAAGACCTGGCAAAACTTCACGGTGGAATGAAATGTTCCCAAACAGGTTGTTAGTGTTGACGATTCTGCATATAATATAGACTACCTTATTGGGAAATAAATATGACGAGGAGTTCTTGTGAAGAGATTGATTGAGAGCGGATGAGAGGGAGAAGAAGAAATGGGGAAGAAGAGAGGGAGATAATGAAAGGTCAGGAGAGATATGATGAGGGTTGCGTTGGTAAAAATCTCTCTAAAGATGCAATGATACGAGGCGAGACAAAGTTATGGGATAAGGATTGCAACGATAATAATAGGGATAGAGTCACAGTTCCTCTAGAATCTCTCGCTAATTTAAGAGTTTTCCGTGTGAATTTGTGCGGTTAATTTCATCAAATTAAAAGAATCTCTCGCTAGTTTGGACACAATTTACCGAGAACACTTACACACACGTCTGAAATTTTACAGCCAGCTGTTCACAAGAAACAAAAAACAATGCTGTTTCACGTGACCATCCCGATCGGGATTCGTCGACGAAAAATTTGGGAGGCGACGTTTCAAAAAGCGATGGCGCCATTACGTGTTGCTCAACTCTTGACGACTTTCAACCTCCTACTCGAATTTCAAACATAATCATGTCCTCCTTAGACAAATCGTTAGATCAAATCATTGCTGGCAACAGAAAGAATACCGCCAGAGTCGGTAAGACTAAGAAGGTTACTCCTGCCAAGGCTCAAAAGACTCAGGGCAAGGCCGTCGGTAAGGCCGTCAGAAAGACCCAGACCAAGGCACCCCTCAAGCCCCTGACCGTTGCCCGTTTGGCAAATAAGACTATTGACTTGAGCTACGCCACAAAGGTCTTGTGTTATAATTTGCCCCGCGATTTGAAGCTGGATAACATCAAGGTATGTTTACTTGGCCCTGAAGACCGATCTTTCGAGTCGGTTTGATGGGGCTCCAGAACGGCGAATGCAGTTTTCAGTCAAAAAAAAAGTTTAGAGACTTTTCCGGCTCTTGTGTGGAGAATGCGTTGTGATGTTCCCCTTTACTGAAGCGAGATAAATTCGCTACTTTTGAATCGGAAGATGAACAACGCATTCATTTGGGTGGATTGTGAAAGATTTATTTCAATGAGAATTCATTCTAGATGCCAGTCCCGTGATATCAAGGTTGGAAGTGGGCTGTGTCCCGTGACTGTCCCAGCAAGTGGTGTCTGTCTTTGTTGCCTTAATCTGGCAACGACTGTTTTCTAGCATCCACGCTGATTTCCCCCGGTCTATTTGTATCCTGAGATTGCTTTATTGCAGCTTGAATCGGAAATCTGGCTCCCCGTGAAAATTATTCGTGGGTGCCTGAGGAGTTATCAAATTCCTCGCTTCTGCGTTGCTCATGATGAAGTGATTGTGCTCCCGCTGTGACTTAATTGAGCGGCAGCAATTTATTGATGTCACAACCATTGGCTCGCCCTTGGTTGCCACCATCGTTGATTCTTTCGCGTTTGCGAGCGACCTATGCTGTGAGACCTGACCTCCTATTCTCCGCGTTTGTGTATTATAACCTAAGATCTGCCTATGATTGGACTTGAGACGTGATTATCGACTTGAGACGGAGATTGATCCATCAACATCATCAATCAGGGGATCTCGTTTTATCATAGGCTCATTCCGAATGTTTTACGTTTGACATCTCTATGGGAAGGCCGGGAAAATCAAAGGATACATATACGATGGATAGGGTATACACACAATGGTTCGGGCATACACACGATGGTTAGGGCACACGCACGACGAATAAGACAGACACGACGAATGAGACACACACGACAAATAAAACACACACGATGGATTGGATACACATATTGGCACGGTTTCACACCCACATCTTGATAATCACACGTACGGACCACGCATGAATATTTGTCGGACACGCTTCACCCCTCGCAATTGACCGGCTCAAACTTTATGACTTTGATTTCATTGGCCATTTCCCAACGAACATAAACACTAACCAATTTAGGAATTTTTCCAAAGCCAAATCGGTGGGGTCCAGAACGTTGCGTTGAACTATAACGAGCGCGCCCAATTCCAGGGTACTGCCACCATCAACTTTAGAAACGGTACATTTGCCGCAAAGGCCGTGGAGAAGTACAATGGTGCACCCATTGATAACGGATCTACCAAGCTCAAGTTGGAAATCATTGTGGACACCAGCAAGCAGCCCTTATCTGCACGCATTGCCCCCAACAAGGGATCTGGCGCCACTAAAGCGAAGGCCAACGCCAAGACTCAGGTCAAGGGTCAGGTCAAGACCTCGGCTGGGAGCCAGACCAAGGGCAAGAAGGAACAACCTGCCAAGACCACCAAAAAGGCCGTCAAAAAGAACACTCGTCCTCCTAAGAAGACAGCCGAGGAGTTGGACCAGGAGATGACTGATTACTTTGGTAATTAGGCTGTATAAAAGTTTGTACTGTTATTGAAATTTTGCTATTGTTTTGAATGGATTTAATCATTGCTGTAAATTCGGAACATGCGACCAGCCCCGCGCTAGAAAATTATTCCGGTTACTAACACGCGGTTGCGCTAGCGCGTTAAAACCCTGCATTCCCCAACAATTCAGCCTAGCCAGACCAAGCGCTGATTACTTGCTGCTTACAAGTAACACCGATACTGTGACAAGAGCGTAGCAATGCCTCCTAATATAGAGTGCGTTATCACTGCAGAGTTCCATGCGGACCAAGGCCCCAAATTGTCCCGCGTATATCCCACTTCCTATGTTGATCTTTTGGAGAATCTCAACTATTTGCCAGAACTCATGTTGCCAGACCAGATTCATACGCGTGATGAGGACTATACGTTGTTCTTATTATATCGGAACGCATCGAAGGGCTTCCAATATGTGTGTGATGCCGATTGTGACCAGACCCCGTTCTTCTTGTACACAATAATATTCAATTGGAAAGACGTGTCAGCCAAGCGTGGAACAGTGGTGAAATCCCTTTCGATATTGACTCAACTACCGTTTTTCGAACACTTTTACCCTATCTTGCAGGTCGCTCTAGACTTGTACTTCAAGTCCGGCTCGGCCACGATCCTACTGAATTTATACAATTCGTTAAACCGGAAACCTCTCAATGTCACAAACGTGAGTCTCGTCCGCAAATTGTTGCTCACATCGATGCTAGATGCTCCTCTTAGCGGTCAAATATACTCGCAAGACACCTTCAGGCATTGGATATTCGGTAATTGCGAGCAGCGCAATCTTTTTCTTCGCAAAGACTTGAGTTATAATTCAATCACCACCTTCAACAGAATGGATTTCCCCATCAAAGTGCCCATGTTTACTCTTCCAGATACTATTGGAGACTACTTCAACCCCACCGATCTCAATTTTCGTGTCCATTTGATGAAAATAATGAAGGCCTCGCTAGCCACTAATTACTTGCACGGCGAAATCACAATCTATGGCCTTCAAACCCCTTCCCTAATAGTGTTGATCAATGCAATGATCACGGGGAAACGTATCCTAATAATGAGCTACGAGAGTTCCGCCGGTATAATCATTGATTTTGTGAAACTCATCATCAAAATCGTCACCGGTGGTGGTATCCTCAGTGGGTTCTTATCGCGATATAATATCTTTCCCATGATCGATGTATCCAAAATGGATATCTTGAACAAATGCGAGTCGTTCCTCGCAGGTACTATCAATCCTTTCTTCAAACACAACGATAAGTTATGGGATGTCTTGTATGACTTGGATACCAATTCCATTTCACTTTCTCTGGCGTTCGCTCCCGATCAACACCCCAGCGTCGAAAAACCCAAGCGATCCTCAAAGTCAAAAGGTCCGCTCGCCAGTTTCATGCCGTCATACTCGCCGGTCTCCGGGACCAAATCAACGTTCGAGCCCGAATCAAAACGCTCAATCATAGCGGAAGACGCCAAGTTTCTTTCAAGTCTCCAACTCTCTCTTTTCCGCTACAACGACGATTTGACAACTTTACAAATGATCTTTCGCAGACATATCAACGAAATCGCACGGATCCTAACAACTCCCGATGTCGAATTCACCCATCCAGAAACCCGCTACTTCTGGCCCAGTGAAGAGTCTCGCGAAACAGAATTCGCGTGCTACCTGCTTGTGGCGAAGAAATTCCAATTGCTCCTTAGTAAAAAGATCCTCAAATACAACCTCGATTCGAAACACACATGTCAAGTGGCAATCTTTCAATATCAATTGCAGTATCTCGATTCATGTCCCAAGCTCTCCAGCCATTACGATACTTATGATGCCGACAGTGACAGCACGGAAGCAACAAAACACCAGATCTGGCACCGGATCCTCAAAAGCGTGAATAACGACCACATGCTCGAATCTCTCTTGCTCGCCACGTTTCTAATGCCCACGGTGACTTGCTCTACTGTGGCTCCAATAATACAGAACAATAGTTTGAAAGCGAGTTTTGCTCAGAATTGTGGTATCCAACTACTTTTATCGAATTTGTTTGATCTGGATGATACCGTGAAGGCAAATGTGGCAATGATAGTACAGCAAATGCAGCAGCACGTTCTATGTGGCTGGTACGTCGATAGACATATCAAGGCCAACATGATGTATGCATTGGCATTACTGGAATTGAGTATAGTCTTTTGAAGAGCAAAAAACTGGTTGCAAACCTTTTGTTGTTGTTCGAGCTCGGGCATAGTAATTGATTTCGCTAGATGCGAGATTAGTTGTGACCAAAATTGACCATTGAAACTTGATAGATGTAAAGTCTCAGGATTACGGCAGACGGCGAGTAGACGAAACTAGTAAACGTTTTGATACGAGGCTGTCATCGTCAAGATAACCGTCAAAAACAGATCCAAGTATTAATCAACCAATTCATGACGGTCAAGAGGCAAACCTCAGGAATTTGCAACTGACGAGGGTGTTACTGGCCTCACAGGAGGATGCGTTGAAAAGGGAGGTCATCGACTTAATCAATCACCGGAAGCCACACTCCTATTATTGCCTACTATTCTTTAAAAATGTAATGTGTACCTTGAATTTATAGAACTGTGATATGTGTGCATAACCACGACCCCAGAAGCTGCTGTAATGCAGCTTGACTTGGGCACAATCGGACATGTTAGTGGATCTGAGTGAGATTTTCCAGGTGTATCTGTCCAAAGGTCGACAATGAATTGGATAAGAATGTGGTGAGAGTAGCCACTTTCGGAAAAAAGCCTCGTTTGGCAACCCTAGAATAGCACGTTACGCCACTCTGGTCATCAATCTGTGGCTCAAGGCAAAAACGGTTCAATACATCAGCATATTGAGAGTGAGGATTGTATTGGGCGGTGCCCGGGTCTTCCTCAATTCTTCCTCAGCTCGCTGCAATCGTTCTAAGCCAATCGTAATTCCAAGTTCACTCACTCAGGGAACGAACATAATCCTGCCATAATTTCCTGCCATTTGTGACATACGCATTGAGGTATTATGTGGCGCATTGGGGAGGATTAGGTCAAGTGCATGATTACTTGCCTGGTTCAATCGAGCTATACCATTCAAAAGGGCACGACAAAACCGTCTATCGCAGCTACATGAGCTTCGATTTCTTCTCCAAATTTATGTACAATGCAATGGAATAATTGATGAAACTGAAACGCACTCAGGGTTTACTGATGGGCATAACAAGTATCAATGATCCCCGTCCTTCTCGCTCCCGCCCAGCTTGCCTAATAATTTGGTCTCCACAATATATTGCATTGAAAGTCGATCGCCGCGAGCCCTGGTGCCCCAAGCCGATCCAGATCCTTGATACTTTGAAGAACGCGATCCTTCATCGTAATCAAGAGTCGGATTATTCGCTGGAAATCCAGGACGAGAAACCTGATGGCCAAACTCGGCATACTCCTCCGAGTCTACGCACGCATCAGTCTCACGCCGGTGCCTTTGATCCTTTCGCAAAGCCGTATGCTTTTTGCTGATCAAGAATAATCCGATAGCAATAGTGCTGAGAACACCGAACTTTCTCAAAATCCCTTGATGTGTCTCTGCTTTCATGATTGATATATTGCACCAAGTGTGACGTCGCCTGCTCTCCCCCAAGCCAGCTTGTGAACATGACCTGTTCCCGGTCGTAGACTGCCCAATCAGGTAATACTATAAAAATGCATTACAATCTATATCGAAATTATCCCGATTCGCAGCAGAAAAAACTAGACTTCCCCATTGGGCAGAAAACAATTCTTTTACCCGGCTTTCCACGCAGTCTCCACTGTTTACCCCGCAGCTGGTGGAAGCGGGTGGGCAATTCCAACAGCCCCCTCACACCCACCAGCGCCCACATTTTGATCGTCGTCGAACAACATTTGAACCTCAACCGTCGAACATCTATTCCGTCCAATCCGATGAGCCAGAAACAAGGCGACGAAATCGCTCATGCCATCGCCGGTGCCGGCGGCGGTGCCCTCGCAATGGTAGTGACGTATCCGTTGATCACCATATCTACTGTGGCACAAACAACCAGAAAGCTAAAGGCTAATAAAGTCAGCGATGATTCTGACGCCACCAAGAGCCGCCCCACCGTTCTCACCCGCATCTCCCACAACGCTACAATCACGGCCGCGCGCGACATCATCGCATCTAGCGGGTACCGGGGCTTGTATGCCGGTCTTGAGAGTGCACTCTATGGAATCACCTTGACAAATTTCATCTACTATTACTTTTACGAGGCAGGCAGTAATGCGTTTCATCGCGTCAATGACCATCGTGGCCAGCGACGCCGTTGTTTGTCTACGGCGCAATCAATAATGGTGGGTGCAATCGCTGGATCAATCACTTGTGTGGGATCGAACCCCTTATGGGTGGCCAACACTCGCATGATGACGCGCAAAAAGAAATTAGAGTGTGACAATAACGTTCCATCAGAGGAGTCCCCACCTTCCACCATCGCCACCATGGTGGAAATTGTTCGCACCGAGGGCGCCAAAGCCCTATTTGCCGGCGTGTTACCGGCATTAGTGTTGGTGGTGAACCCTATCATTCAGTATACCATATTTGAGCAAATAAAGAATGCGGTTGTGGCCCGGGGTGAGAAAGATGCATTCACCGCTCGCACGGCGTTCTTGGTTGGGGCTTTAGGTAAACTCGTTGCTACCGGTTTAACATATCCCTATATCACCCTCAAAACGAGAATGCACATGAAAAAGGATCAAGAAGGATTGTCGATGATTCGCGTTTTGAAGCGAATCATCTCTCAGGAAGGCTTGGGCGGCCTTTATAATGGGCTTCTGATAAAATTGGTTCAAAGTATCACCACCGCGGCATTTTTATTCTATTTCAAGGAGGAATTCGTCCTGAGCAGCGTGCGGTTGGTGCGTATTCTCCGGGCAGTGACCTTGAAGCGCCAGATTGGTCTCTAGCTCCATTTTACGGCATTGGCGTCTACTTTGGCATTTTTTACACTCTATGCACACTATATTGCTCTTGGTTGCAGAATTGGCAACACGCTCACTCCTACCTTCCCCCCTACTCAACACTTTAAAGATACGGCGGTAGTTAGTTACACGCTAATATTGAAAATAGCCGCCTCAGAAATAAGAATGGGGTGTGTCAGCTGAGTTACGATTCTCTGGGCCTTTTCGTCTCTTGCTTTGTCTGATCATTCGGAGGCGAGCGGTCGCGTCGCAGTCCCATTCTCAGGGCATGCACGTACCGAAAAAATCATGGATGACCCGAGCACCTTAAACTGGAGAAGCAAGATCCAGCGGCCAACCATAGACAAGACACGATTACACTGCGACCACAAACCGCTGCCCCTTTTCTTTTGTGACGGGGACACCATGCTTGGTGCGCGGGTTTCGCCGATTTCCACTCGTGTAGTGTTGGCATTCCATTCCAGTGTGGAATGCCTGGCGGGCTTTTGCCGCAGCATGTAATAGGCTCGCCCCCATACCCGCGCCAAATAGCAGTGCTGAGAACATAGCCCCTGCCACGCATTTCTTTTTCACTATCTTGATCATTATTGACGGGGAATGCGTTTCAAGGTTTTTTATTTCCGAGAAGGCTATTGCTAGCGAGGCCGGTGCGACGCCGAATCTAATTTTGAGTGTGCGGATCATTCAAATCATAACGGCCGAGTGATCCCCAGCACCTTTAACTCTGGGAAAGGGTGCTTCATATTATGCCGAGAATTTTCGCCTATAGTGGTCCTTTTTGCTTTTGACTCATACCCGTTGTGTGGGGAAATTAGTGCAGGGAGCAGTTAGTCCTAAACTGTTGCCAAGGGCCTCTTTTTCGGATGTCACTAGTGCGAGTTTTATCCCGATTGTTGAGCCCGGACTTTTATGGCCGCAAAAGACCAGGCGAGGTCATGCAGCTTTTAGTGTGTCATGTTTTGAATAGCCGTGCACGCTCCTCTCAATGCGAGCACCGCTGCTGCGGCCCGCCGAAACATTATTTTTGTGGTGACATATAAGCTATTTTGGTCTTAAGGGGACGTGCGGACGGGCATCACTACAGACAGACACGCACTTGTAACCTGATTTAAGGTTTTAAATGATTGAATGAAACACACGCCAAGATGCGAGCACAGATCACGCCTGACGCCCTCACCGTTCTTGGAGGCCTACCATCGATTACGACAGGATCAAAAAAGCAATTCGGTATGGAATTTGGCTCTAGCCATGGAAAAGGTTATCGACCAAAAGTTAAAATCGATATTTGCTCGGATACAATATTTGCTTTTTTCTCCCATGATTTATTAATAAAGACAAATATGAACTCACACTCTATTCGTCTGTGGGCAATGCATTTTAAATAGCGGTCTCCGCGCCTTCAAGTGATGGTCTGATGTCGCCGTCAAAAAACTTTCGCAGCATTTGGTTGTACTCGAAACCCGACATTATAAAAGAGACTCACAACCATTGTTGAGGTGGTGCGCAAGAAAGCTTTGATTGATTTTTAGATTGAGGATCAATTCAATATTCGAAAGGCCAAGATGAATGCAGATGACGAAGGGTATCGTGCCATCATTGACAAGCGTCATGTGGCGAGACGTGCATGTCTTCTGTGTCGCTCCAAGAAGATAAAGTGTGACGGCGAAGCGATGGAATTACGCTCGGATGTTGGCGGTGGACCTCTTACTTGTTCGAATTGTGAAAGTAGCGGACTGGAATGCGTGTTTATCAAAAGCAGACGTGGCGGACGTCGCAAGCGCAAGTCTATCACCCTGGTGCCACCTGGCGAGGCGATGATGCTCCTGCTGCCACTGGTGATATCGAAGCGCAAAGTCATGCACCGTCCACATTCTCAGCAGCTAATGACAAGCGGAGAGTATGGCCGGAGATATATGGTGCCTCTTCCAGTGCCACATTATCAGGTTTATACCCCTCACCCCATACAGGCTACGAGCTATGTTACCCGAGATATTGGTTATCATCCTGACTATGGAATGCCTACTCCACAAGACTATGGTGATAGCCAATCCGCAAAGTACCCGCCTCTTCTGGTATCACCGTACACCGCGAACCCCGAGTACAGCCGGTATGCAACGCCCAGCACAATCCCTCGCATGGTTTTGCCTCCTGTGAGGCGGCCAATGACTGCTATGGATGGGGCCCAGGCGAAGCAATTCACCATCAATAGGGTCGAAGGGACAGCCCTAGGACCCAGCTCCAACACGTGGAACGTTCATAACGAGGCTATGGCGAAACACGAGTTTGCACATCCCATGCCGACGAAACTCCCAGCGATTTTGCCAAGTCCCATCACCGCCAAGGAATCTTTCGGCAGCAGTGTTAACAGCCCAACCACTAGCATGGCGCTGATCCAGGCACGGCAAACTCCGCCTCAATTGTTTCGAAAGACGAAACAGCATTTGTTCGCAACGGAGAATGAGCGTGTAGTGCTCCCGCAACCACTTGGGTTCGATGTGGGGGCAAGTACATATCAATATTCCAAGCCATATTCGAGTGCCGGGCTTGGCGATGCTGGTAATTACGTATCGGCGAATTCGAGCCGTACCCTCATCCGGCCGTGAAAAGGACTTTGTAGACACAATGTATCAAAACAGCTTGTTTCACTCTATACTAGTAGCTGATTATTGGAAAATCGAAATTTTGCAACCTCTCCAAGACCCCAAAATTTACTCAAAATCGGACCGCCGAAAATTCGCCGAAACCGTGCCGCCCCGTGCTTGCGCTCAAGGTACTCGACTCTCTTCATTACAATTCTCTTAGTACTAAGGTGAACCTAACCACCACAATGTTTGGCCTCGACCGTTTCGAACACGCTATTCATGTCTTGATGTTGCGTGCACTCGCTAGTCCCCTTTCTGTTCTGACCCTCGCAGACAAACCCTCGAAATATTTGAGTGAGACCAACGGGCTTATCCTTACACGAGATGTCTACGCGAAACCTTTGCACTCTCACAACGACTATTGGAGACAAAATCCGTTTTTGGACGCGATTCTGGCCGGATGTATGAGTGTGGAATCTGACGTTTTCCATTTTACCGAGGGTGTGTCGATCGATCGGAATACCTCAGACGACGCCATGCACCAATCAGTGATCCGGCTTGAACCTTTCGAGCTTTATGTTGGTCACAGCGAGGTATATTTGAACGCATCAAATACTCTAAACAGCCTTTACTTGGATCCATTGATGAGCATGCTCGACTACGCTAACCCATCGATAAGTATTGATCAGGCGCATACTCAAAAAGTTGGCATTTTCTTCAATGAGCCGGAAATCCCGTTATACTTTTGGCTAGACTTTAAAAGCAATGCCGCCGAGACTTATTTCACCCTTATGGAATCTTTGCGGGATTTAATCAACAAGGGGTATCTTGCGCACTACGACACCCGCCTTCAGAAGTTTATTCCTGGCCCAGTTATCGTGACAATCACAGGTAATTTGCCTGTGGAGCAGGTGATGCTGGAAACCGTCCGATATGTTTTTCTCGACGGCGATCTTGCCATGTTTGACCAACGGTCAGCTCCTGCTGAGTTAGGCAAAATAAGCGAATTATCTCGCGTCGCCAGTGCGTCAGTGCTGCTGCTCTTGCGGGAATCTGAATATGAGACAAGTTTGCGAGCCCCTTTCAGTAAAACTCAAATTGATAAAATTGCCGAGTACATCCGAACTGCGCACAAATACGGGGTAAAGACGCGAATTTGGGGTGACGTGACGTGGCCTAACCTGTTAATTAAGAATCACTTGAAAAGCTTATTTGTGGCCAATAGCGACTTTCTAAACATTGATCAGTTGAGTCAAGTCGGCGAATTGATTGAGTGTCCATAAATAGTTGGCGGGAAAAGTCTATACTCAATTTAACACGGTCACTCATCGGAAAAGCGATCAGTAGACTCTGATGCCGCCACTGCCCAAAATGATATTCATGACATGTTTCGCTTAGACGAAGTTTTGCGACACTTTGATGTTTCATGGTTTCTTTTGCTCCAACTGCGATTCAACTGAATTTAACCAGGGACCCCGAATCAAGCGTTGAAAACGATTCCTCCGCGTTTAACATCAGAACGTGGCTTTCAATGTTTCGTATGTGTAAAAAATCAAGGCGTTTGCAGGGGCGGCTCTAAATGTCGTAATACCCACACCTCGATAAAAGTTTCGAAATCCGCCAGGCATTTTATACAATTGGCGAGCCATTGCAAGCATGCCGGGACTTGCCGTATGCGTTTTTGTGGCACATAGAACGTCGTGAGTCTGAAGATTCGACTTGACGGTATCGATGGGGAACATGGATGCGGTATAGGTTACTCCCGCGGCTGCACCGCTTAGGAGGGGTTGGATTGAGGTCAGGATATGAATATCACGCATCTCCATATTGCAATATTCGTACGTGCCAAAATAAATTGCGGTTCCAAGAGATTCACGTATCATAGTGCTCCATAAACCGTGCCACAACCCAAACACTCCGTTCAGGCGTAGAATTTCGGATACCGTGGATGCATACGTATAGTTTTTGGAACTTTGGGCGAGGTTCAGTACTTGCATTTTGCATTTCACTAGCTCTACGGGAGTGAGCACGAATGAGGCTGCTATTCCTGAAACAGCGCCCGCGGTGCATTTCTTGGCCATTGATTGTTCATGACCACCCATTTTGTCCAACGCCCATGAATACGCGGTGAAGATCGTGGCATTCTCTAGGCATGCTCCAAAAAGGGGAGCATGTATGCCGCGATAGAAACTTGCCAAGCCCTCTGTTTTGTAAATTCCGGCGATCGTGTCAATAGTACCAATGTTGTTGTTGGCAGATTGAAGACGGACTTTAACAGTGTCTAAAGGGAAGTCTGCGATTTTACCGACGATGCCCAGAATCGCTCCGAAGGCTATTTCTTTTAAAGGATGCACTTCCAAAGACATTTTGGAATCTTGTGACTGATGAATGTGGATATATTGTGTCGAGAGTGCAGGTATAATTGAGACAGCCACTCGGTGGTGATGGTGAGGTGCAATGGCCTATTGTCCCAATAAGCTGCGTTATAAGCAGGCTGCACTAGGTCAGTACCGGGATTTAGGGCCTATCGGGGCAGGATTTGAGTCGGAGATACGGACGTAAGATGATAATGATTGGCCGTGATCAGTTCAAAATGACGACAAGCAACGCGATGCGAACAACTCGGTTGACTTTGATGTGATGAGGTTCACTCAGATGAATGATATATACTCGGGATCTGATGTGATCCAAAAAGAAGAGATATGTTCACGAGAATCCAGATTAAACCCTGCTAGCCATGAATTGAAGGAAAAGAGGCTTCAAAGAGAAGTCATCAGGCCAGATAAAGATTTGCGATCTGGGACTCGCGATATCAGGAAAATCGGCGACAACAGCGAATCCACCGATAAAAACTCACGAGAGTAACACCCGCTCTCAAACTGCAGTACAATTTAACTCATGAATAATGATTAATGCCTAAAGACTATGAAAAACATACAATACTTATCTCAAGGGCATGAACTTGGAGGAGGCGTTACCGGCTCTTCCGTGTCTAACGGGGGTGTAGGTGATGGAAAATTCACCGAGGTAGTAGCCGACCATCTCGGGTCTAACGTCAACAGTGTTGAAAACCTTACCGTTGTAAACACCAATGACGGAACCGATCATCTCAGGGACGATGATCATGTTTCTGAGGTGGGTCTTGACGATAGCAGGCTTCTCGTTGGGGACAGCAGCGGCTCTGGCGGCTCTCAACTTCTTGATGAGACCCATAGGCTTAGAGTCGAGACCTCTAGAGAACTTTCTTCTGACTCTAGCGGAGCACAACTTGGTGAAATCCTCAGTGGGCATTTCGAGCAAGTCCTTAAGGTCAACGCCCTTGTAGGAGAAGGTCTTGAAGACTCTCTTTTTTCTGTCAGCTATAGCATGTTAGTTATATGCGTGGTTGCAATGTTTTAGGGGGGTACGTACTAGTCTCAGCCATGGTTGATTTCCAGTGATTGCTGACGCTGAAAAATTTACTTGTATAAACGATCGAGTATCAAAGACATTTAAGTCACGTGTATCGCATTAGGTAATACCGATGGGGCACTAGCATTGGAGCCCGTCTCGTGACCTTGGAGACTGCTTTCGCCACGTGACCCAAAAGAGATGGAGGGTGGTGTCTGGTACCACACAATTTTTCACCCACGGATTGGGACGAGGGCCCTTTTGTAAGAGGTTATAGGATAGTCTGCGTTATTGCTTAAAAGTGATTATTCTCCACAATGAAATACTTAGCTGCTTACTTGTTGTTGGTGCAAGGCGGTAACGCCTCGCCCTCTGCCCTGGACATTACTGAAGTCTTGGCCACTGTTGGTGTTGACGCCGATGCTTCCAGAATCTCTGCTTTGCTCGCCGACTTGGACGGTAAGTCCGTCGAGGAGTTGATCCAGTTGGGTAACTCCAAGATGGCTTCTATGCCCTCTGGTGGTGCTGCTGCTTCCGGTGCTTCTGCTGGTGCCTCTGCTGGTGCCGCTGATGCCCAGGAGGAGGAGAAGGCCGAGGAAGAGAAGGAGGAGTCTGATGACGACATGGGTTTCGGTTTGTTCGATTAATCGTGCTGCTCGGAATGTGTACTATCTGACTATATTAGTTGCTTAAGTAAATATACATCGTCCTGAGGAATTAGTGAACTCACAATTTTCTTTTGCTGGGGTGGTTACTTAGCATAGATCATCTACAATACCTTCAAATCACTACTCGTAAATATTTCGTGTTCCGAAAAGCTCCGAGACACATTGTACATGACTTCGTGGAGGGATTGTATATGGCTGCGAGTGCAGTTCCGCCAGCCCTCGCGGCCCTATCGAGCCAAGATTTACTGCAGGTGTCCTCTTGAAACAACCAATCGATCCTACCGGAAAACATCCCTTTGGTCTTCGAAACTTTGAGATCCTCGCCGGGTTTACGAACGGTACCGTTTTGTTTGGAATAATTGGCATTAGAGTATTTGAAGCAATTAGTCGTCTCTGGAATCCCACAGCGTTGCAGAAAACCACCAAAAGATTGTTATTGCCACTTTTGGGCTGTTGGTGAAGCTCGTGGGCATTTTCGCATTTAATCGCGGCCACGAAGGTCACTCGTATGGGCATTCGCATAAACATTCGCATGAGTCTTTAATAGTCACTCGCACTCGCACATGCTGGAAATCACTGATTGTGCGGGGGAGATTATGATGACATGAAGGGCGTTTGTCACCATACCTTCGCCGATACTTCAGGATCGGTCGGTGTGGTGTTCGTGACCCTCTAGTCAAATTTCTTCAAATGGGATGGATTTGACCCTGTTGCATCTATCATTATTGCTATGTTCATTTTCTTGTCGGACGTTTCGCTTGTGAAATACACAGCGTCGACACTCTTGCTCTCAATGACCGAGTCCAAAGAAAGGAAAGTCCGCGGCGCCCTCGGTAAATTGAACTCGTGAGTTTGAGCCATCGAGGCCTCTCTCACTTGCATAATACTACTCCCTGACCCCTACCTCCACGCATAGATGACATGCGAATCATTTTGCGAATACAAGTCCATGTTCAAATAGCCACTTGATCCTCCTACACTCTTCCGAGGATCAACTTGATTGGCCGCAGGCGAAGAATGAGCTGAGATTTGTCATCTAAACGCACCGTTTCAAATTATTTCAGTTGATACCGTCGATAACAATTTCACTCAGATTGCAAAACTCACCAATGTGCGATAGCTACAGCTGCCGTATCAATCGATTAACTAAATCATGCGATCTGTCCGAGAAACATGTCTGATCGATCTATTGGGTGATATCACCAAAAGCAGAAGTTTTAGTACCCACCATTTGCTCTGCAGCTCAATCCACTCGATACGACAAATTTGAGTTAGACCGAGTGAATAGCACGTCAAGTGAGCTGACTCGCACTCTCAAATAAATAGATATCTTCTCCGTTGAATTTCTTGTGTGACCTTGTCTTTGCTGACACTAGCTATGGCTGCGAAAGATTGGAATGCCGCGGAAAATGTTCGGCGGCTGCAAAAAATTGGAGAGGCTGCGAAAGAATCGCGCCCTCTTGACAACTCCCTTCAGACGAAAATGGCTGACCTTTCAATAGACAGCGAAGCTCTAGAGAACATTTATGCAAATCTGCCACCTACACCTACCAGTTTGGATCATTCCACCAACTGCGATGAGCGCGCCGTTATGTGTTTTGCTGATCCGTCTTCTGGTTACGTGCCATGGCTTGAGCCCTCTGGTGCCGACTGCGGATATATTGGCAGGCTCGACGTTAGAGCAGGAGGCCCTCGTATCTGCATTCCGAACATCTACGTGTCTCGGGATCACGCAATGATCCAGAGAGAGAATGGCCGTTTCTATCTTCTGGACTGCGGACTGGAATACGGTACCCTCTTGAACAAAGTACTCGTGATTGGGCGCGTTGAACTCAAGAATCACGACGAAATCGGTATTGCAGTCCTTTGTAAGAAACAGAGAAGGCAGGATCACCTCGTTTCTGATCAGAATACTGATCACTTGACTTTGACATTCACCAATTTTCCGGTGGCACACCGATTTCGGGTGAAAAAGGCACTTGGGGTTCTACTGTTGATGAGTTTACCTCTGGAGCCAGTTACAAATGAAATGTCAATTATCTCCGTTGTCTCCACGACGTTTAATTTGCATCGTGTTCCGCTTCCGCAGTGATACTATCTATATATCTGTGTTGATATTTCATACTTTTGTTTAATTTGATCTAAGGTTGTGAGTGAAATGGACCACTCCCGTAGCTTTATAGAAACTCGTGAGTTTGAGCCATCGAGGCCTCTCTCACTTGCATGATACTACTCCCTGACCCCTATCTCCACGCACAGATGACATGCGGATCATTTTGCGACTATAAGTTCATGTTCAAAGAGCCACTTGATCCTCCGACACTCTTCCGAGGATCAACTTGATTGGCCGCAGGCGAAGAATGAGCTGAGATATGTCATCCAAACGCACCGTTCAAAACTATTTCAGTTGATACCGTCGATGTACGAGTTTATTCAGATTGCAAAATTCACCAATGTGCGATAGCTACAGCTGCCGTCTCAATCGATTAACTGAATTATGCGATTTGTCCGGAAACCATATACGATCTATCTATTGGGTGATACCACCGAAAGCAGAAGTTTTAGTATCCGCCATTTGCTCTGCAGCTCAATCCACTCGATACGACAAATTTGAGTTAGACCGAGTGAATTGCACGTCAAGTGAACTGAGTCTCGCACTTTCAAATAAATAGATATCTTCTCCGTTGAATTTCTTGTGTGACCTTGTCTTCGCTGACACTAGCTATGGCTGCGAAAGATTGGAATGCCGCGGAAAATGTTCGGCGGCTGCAAAAAATTGGAGAGGCTGCGAAAGAATCGCGCCCTCTTGACAACTCCCTTCAGACGAAAATGGCTGACCTTTCAATAGACAGCGAAGCTCTAGAGAACATGTATGCAAATCTGCCACCTACACCTACCAGTTTAGATCATCGCTTCATTCCCGATGAGCGTCCCGTTATGTGTTTTGCTAATCCATCTTCGGGATACGTGCCATGGCTTGTGCCCTCTGGTGCCGACTGCGGATATATTGGCAGGCTCGACGTTAGAGCAGGAGGCCCTCGTTTTTGCATTTCGAACATCTACGTTTCTCGAGTTCACGCAATGATCCAGAGAGAAAATGACTGTTTCTATCTTCTGGACTGCGACCTGGGATTCGGTACCCTTGTGAACGATGTACTCGTGACTGAGCGAATTGAGCTTAAGAACCACGACGTAATCGGTATTGCAGTCCTTTGCGACAAACAGGCGAGGCGGGCACAGCTCGTTTCTGATCAACATTTTGTCCACACAACTTTGAAATTCCTGAATTACGTGGTGGCACACAAAATCCGAGTAAAAAAGGAACTTGGGGTTCTACTGTTGATGAGTTTACCTCCGGAGCCTGTTACAGATGGGCCGGGATTCGTCGATCGTAGATCCCTGAGTCAAAATCGTGTTGGGCTGTGATACTATCTATATATCTATGTTGATATCTGATGTCTTTGTTTGGTTTGATCTTATATTGTAAGTGTGATGGATCAGTTCTGTAGCAATTATAGATACTTGCTAGTTCGGAGCAATCGGGGCTTTTCTACTTGCGAAAGTGCACTTTCTGACCCCTTTTACCACGCGTTGATGACATGCGAGATATTCTGCGAATATAAGCACACTTTTCAATAAAACAATCTCGTCTTGACGTAGAGATATACACAGATGACAGAGCAACTAGGTTGGTGTGTTCTGAAGATGCGCTCAATGCCCTTGGAGGTGATGTGCGCCATCTCCAAATATACCCTGCTTCATTCTCGTGGTATGAATGTTTACTTCTATTGACTCGCGTGATGAAATTGAAGAAATAGCTGCGACTTCATTGGCCTCAGTCTCATCAAAGATTTCGAGTCATCAATTTGAATCCCGCAAATTCTACTGATAAGCGTAATTTTTTTGCCCAAGATCGCGCTGTAACCCAAAATAAACCCAAATGTGTCGCCCTATTTCAAGGAATTGAGGTATAAGAATACCAATTAATGGCGACTGAAACATACGAGCCATGTCACTTTCAGCAATCAGATGACATCCTTCATTGAGATCTATTGGGAACCATAGACCGACTAAGGATAAAGCGGTGGTTGGTGAGCATTTTGAATTCGAAAATGTCAATGAATATGTTATTGCATACACGGTTCTTACTCATCAATTCATGCTGCAGATATCCCGGGAACAGACCTCAAGATAAGACCCGTTTCATATGTCGAGGAACTCAGTGATTACCCATTTTGTATGTGCTCGTCAAGGGAGGTGGTATAGTTTTCGATTATCCATGACTTCATTCGATATGTGGATCTTGATATCAAGCATATGTAAGATGAAGAATGGGATCACGGCAATATTGTCCTGACGTTGGCCAATCGAAGACACGGAGAGGCATGTATCATTCATGGCGGGCCTTGAAATCATGCTCTCGCGGGAGATAAGGTTATCGCATTTTGACTAATGGATAAGGAAAGGTATACGCACATGCTGGAAAAATCCCGACACTATCACAGCACTTGGCTCATTTGCCAAACAGGGACTAACCAATAGCTCGTCTTGTGCATGAACACTGCTTGTATCCGTGTCTGATGATGATTATCAGTCACGGGAGAGTTTCTGAATGAGACTTTATTTGAAAACTCGTCTATCCAGGCCATTCAGGACGAACTGAGCTGAGGGCGCTTGGGATCCTATTTCCCAATTCCGCTTCACCGTCGCTTTGAGGAGTAGGTACCAATGGCGGGAGTTGCGCTCGCGTAATTTGTAATCTACTTCTTTCATTTCCTGATGCTGTTTACGCGCTAGCCAGCTCTCCCGATGGATATGATCCCGACCGCTTCTTCATGGGCCATCTTTCCTCTGGACTTACAGAGAGTCAGCGATTTCAATAAATTATCGACGTTAACCAACCAGCGTTGGTATTTAATCCAGTAATGAGCGATTTGGTTCAGAACTACGGATCGGCGATTTTGAGGAAGCAGCGATATCGACAGACCCAAGATGTCAAGATTTCAACGGTGGCGTCAAACACGGTAATCTCCGGTCTCATCCAAAACTGCAGATCGGCGATCTCAAAGAATTCAGTAGAGTCAACCGGTCAGCGATGCTGGCAAACCTGTGATTGCAACTCGAGAACATTTCTAGTTGATCAATTTGGCGCCTAGTCGACTCGATGTTCGTAGAAAGTCTACGTTGAAATGGTATATGATGGCACAATCCTGTTTCGCCATGCACCCAGCCAAATAGACCGAAGGAAGTGCCCATTTACATTGGTCTTTTCTTTCGATCGCAGGGGGATTTGCTCTAAGGAGCTTCAAGCCATAGTTTCTAAATCGCATTCGAGGATTATTCACGTGGAGTCATCAGCTTGCTCCTGGTAATTACCAATGGTTGCCCTTGAACCTACCTCGTTATCAATCACCCTCGTGACTATGGCGTTTCCAAAGCCGTGAACATGATCTCAGCATCACTCCCAGTAAATTCAAAAAGGTCCGTAAAAATGTCCCTTATCCGAATCCAATATTTTAATACTTGCCTCGCATGCGAATCGCAGATTGCTAGCGCAACAAGCATGGCAAATCAAACATCATTCACGGCCTCGAGCAAGTCACCATGAGGCATACTCATAGGACTTAAATTTACTCGAAGGACTCCATTATTGAATCTGGTATCTTGCGCAATGCCAAAGTATCGATGATTGTCACAGTACCGGCTACTCACACGAAGATCATGTCTAGTCACTTTAAGCCCGCTTGATGGCCAACAATACAATCTATTTCCCAAAGGCACTTCTGGTTAGTAAATTGAAAGAAGCGGAAGACGTCATTCTGAACAAGTGTGAGGGCGCCTCTCACGTATAAGCTCTTGCGATCCGGAATGGACCTGATATTATGGCGTGGTAGACTCCTGGGGTAGAGCTGCCCCACCTTCCTATTTCTTTGAAACAGTCTATCCTCAAAGTGAAAAATCCTGCGATATATTCGCACCGTGATTTTTTGATTTCATATTTTTGCAACCGTTATGAGTAAATCAGTGGGCATAGAAATCGACTCAGGCATCAAGTTCGCATCTGACTAGTGTGATTGTTTGCGAACGAGGCAGAACAGGGTCTAAGGTAAAGGTTTTATTAAGACTGACACGAGAATTAAATGGAAAAACCTCTTCTGCAGTTTCCGTCCCATTTTTGAGCTACTGAGCATAATCTCTGTACGTATGAAATGACGTGATTGTTAGGCGACAAGCAGAGGGTCACTCAAATATTGTCCATTTGCTCTGAAGGGCCTTCGCGATGGTTGATTCAGTCACTGCTGGATTCATCTCTTGTAAAATGACAATAACACCACAGCCACTAATTTTTAGCGAGGATAAACAAATTTCAATGTAACCTTCGCTAGATCAAAGAATCTTTTGTCGCTAAAAGGCACAGTTTGAAAGAGAGTTAGTGACACCTCTCACTAGAACCACGTGAGCAATTACCCGTGTCTTTTATCATCATCGAGGATTTCTGTCAAAATCTCCTTGGTGTTCAAGATAGCAGACTCGAATGAATGAGTGCCTTCTCCGCCTAGAGCAAATTACAAACAGTTTTCATGATCGGCTTTTCGATGTTTCGAATTCCTCAGACCATATATATAGGCCTTCCACCAACCATACGGCTCCCTATCAGCTTGGTGTGTCTTTGGTGATTGGAACTTGGGCCATATTCGTATTCTCGGTATTGCGCGTTCGGTATCCCAAGATATATGTTGCCAATCTAAACCAAGTCAACTCTAATTACCTTCATTCATCTTCGAGATACAACTTGCCCCGAATACCTCATACTCTCTTTGGATGGTTTCCTGTTTTGTTTCGCATTAACGATGATCTGGTCTTGGAACACGCAGGGCTCGATGCTCTAGTGTTTTTGCGGTTCTTCAAAATTTGTATCCGAATCTTGACCACTTGTTTGGTGTTTGCCATCACTATCATATCTCCAATTCGTTATTACTATACGGGAAAGGTCGATCAAGATTATCCCAGCGATGATGATCCCTCTGTATTGAATATGCCCACAGTTGGTTACTTTGGCCAGAACTTTAAACAGTTTTACTGGACTTATACCGTCTTCACGTATACTTTTACCGTGGTGGTTGCATACTTTTTGTTCCAAGAATCGGTGCATATCATCAAAATCAGACAAGAATACTTGGGACGCCAAAATTCCATCACTGATCGTACCATCAAGATCTCCGGTATTCCGGCAATACTACGAGATGAGCAGGACTTGAAGCGACAGATAGAGGGATTGGGTATCGCCAAGGTCGACTCTGTTTTGGTCGTGAAAGAATGGGGTAGACTCAACAATCTTTTCCGACGCCGAAGAAAAATCTTGTACACTTTGGAAGCGTACTGGGCAAAGTACTTTGCACGACTAGGGATCAGAAACACAGACGAATTGCTCGCTTGCAATTTCAATCAAAACTTGGGCAGCTCTTATGATCTCCCATATACCGGTGACTCTGATTCGCGTCGTCATCCGCAGGACTCGTCGCATCCTTCATCTGTACTTCACAGGATTGAGGTAGCCGTAAATAGCGATTCCGATGCCTTGCAGGATGATGAGGCACGCAGACCGCTGGTAAGACTAGGACCCTTCGGATGGTGCGGTGCGCGTGTGGATGCAATTACTCACTTCACCACCAAACTCGGCATTGTCGATCATGAGATTAAGCGAGCTCGGTCAAAGGAGTATCCGCCTTCATCAACTGCATTTGTCACTTTGCGCACAACGGCACAAGCGCAGATGCTTGCGCAGGCTGTTCTTGATCCCAAAATTAATCATCTAATTACCACTCTCGCACCTGCACCTCATGACATTATCTGGGATAATGTGTGCTTGTCGAGACGAGAGCGCAATACCCGCATATTCTTTGTGACCCTTTTCATTGGTCTCATGAGCATTCTAATGGTGTTTCCTGTGCGTTACTTGGCAAACCTATTGAATGTGAAGTCCATCACACGCATTTGGCCAAACTTGGGCCATTTCTTGCGCCGCAACAGTTGGGCTGCCCAGATCGTCACGGGATTACTCCCGCCCTATATCTTCGCAATCTTGAATACTGTCATGCCGTTCTTCTGCATATGGTTGTCCAACCGTCAGGGCTACACCTCACACTCTGACGTTGAGATTTCCACTGTTTCCAAAAACTTTTTCTACATTTTTGTCAACTTGTTTTTGGTATTCACATTATTTGGAACGGCAATCTTGAGTGACACTTCGAAAATCGCATACCAGTTAGCACAGTCGTTGCGCGACCTCCTGTTATTCTATGTTGATTTGATCATTTTACAAGGAATCGGAATGTTCCCATACAAGTTATTACTCTTGGGAGATTTGATCAAATACCTCTTGTCCAAACTATTCTGGTGCGAAACTCCCCGAGACCAATTACGTCTCTACAAGCCACCTGTTTTCAATTTCGGTCTCAACTTACCTCAGCCTATTCTCATATTGATCATTTCGATCGTATACTCTGTGATGTCGTCCAAGATCTTGACCGCAGGGTTATTATATTTTTTGGTCGGATATATGGTCTGCAAATACCAGCTCTTGTATGCATGCGTACATCCGCCACACTCCACGGGCAAAGTGTGGCCCCTCATTTTCAGGAGAGTTATTTTGGGCTTATGGATATTCCAAATTACAATGGTCGGGACTTTGGCGTTGGAAAGTGCGTACATATGCGCTGTGTTCCTCGTTCCCCTCCCAATCCTCACCTTCCTCCTATTGTGGAACTTTGAAAAGAGTTACATTCCGCTTCTGATATTTATCGCTCTCAGGTCAATCGAGAATGACGTGGTCGTCGATCTCCTCGACGCTGAAAATCTGTTCCCACATTCAAACCACAAAACTCTAGACGAGAGACGCGAATTCCACACCAAATACGATTTCCCCAACTTGGTCAGCGAGCTTCAAGGTCCCATGATTGCTAGTGATGGCCAGACTGTTTTGAGGATCAACGATGATGGTTTGGAGTTTCGCAAATTATAATGGTTGCGATCAGCTCAAATCCGTCCAATCGCGCCGTAACCAGCCGAAACCGCCTCTTTATAATATTCATGGAGTGTGGACATGTTGCAAGAATGAGCAATTTCCCTTTCAAGAACAGACCTTGTCGATACGTTCGACGCCAAACTAGCACACAGCCCCAATAATAATGCCCATACTGAGGATTGCAATATTAGTGCGATCAACATTACCAGTATAATCCTTGTGTAGCGGTACTGCGTGACCAATTTCAATGCCTCGATTGTATTGACGAAGCCAATCAAATTAATTAGAGGGGCCAGAATGGTCGTGTTGTCATAAGGCCAGATAAGCATCAAGATCGGGAAGAGCTTTATCGATTGCGATACCATGATAGTCTTCGAAAGAACCGCGATGTGATATCCTCTTTCATAGCTTTTGCCCAAGTTCTTGTTGCGGGTGGTCCCCCATCCGAAACACGAACGGAACAAGACCTGGATAGTCAAATGTAAAGCTGCCTGCTCCAAGATCAGTTGAATGACCGAGGAAATATACTGCATGCCAGGGTCTTGCGTTAGAACGTACTCCATAATGGGAGAGTGGATTTCTTTCTTCTCTTCATATGCCCATGTAAGATAGACATGAAATAAAGTGAACATGATCAGCAACCTGTACAAATGGCGGTATCGAGCAAATGAGTTGGCCATAAGAGTGGAGAACAGGCCAATCTCTGGACATGCATCAGGATGCGTATGAGGGTCCAGCAATATTTGAGATTCCGTATTGTTATATGCTAAATGCAAATACGCTTGCTTCTTCAAGAGTAGGGTGTCAATGAAGAGAATGACATTATCATACTCAATGTACTTGTCCGCGATCTTTCCACATCGAGGACACACCGTGAGCTTTATGTAATCCTTCTTGTACTGGAAGAAGAGGCATTCTATATTTTCGTAGAAGCACTCCGTACATATCATGCCTTAGTCGCCAACTGAGGGAGAGATTTTTTCCTTTCATCTCAGTCGTTTTTGATTCGGAATCGTCGGTGTACGTAGATTTAAAAGCTAGAGATCTCACTATTTATACACACAATGACGCTGGTGGAGGCAATTCGGGTACTTTACCCACAGTAAACCTTGCCGCCTTAAATGCCTCTAATGATTTGAGATCTATATCGAGGCCCTCGGCTGGTGCCGATGAATCCACCAGCTCCAGCATTGCATCGTCAGTCACGTTTCCAACTTGTGCTGCTGTAGGCGGTGCCTGTGCCTGTGCAAATGCAGATCCAGAAAGCGGCTGGCTGAATACAGATGCACCCGCGGGTTGACCGAATGCTGGTGGAGGTGTTGATTGTCCGAATGGCTGAGATTGTCCGGAAGCATTCGCACTCACACTCCCAAATACGCCACTTGTTGGCTCTGATACGATGCCAGTGGCCGGAGTTTGTGCAAAGCTTGATGCAGGCCGAGAGCCGAAAACTGACGCTACACCTGGCGAGCCTGCAGTAGGCGCACCAAATGGATTTGGACTAAATGCAGATGACTTTGAGGGAGGTGCAGTGCCAAACGAGGCGGCTCCGAACCCTGAGGTGCCAAAGCCAGATGCATCATTCAGTTGGCCGAATCCTGATGTGCCTTTTATTTGGCCGAACCCTGATGTGCCGTTCATTTGGCCGAACCCAGATGTGCCTGTAGATTGACCGAACCCAGATGCACCTCCAAACCCTGATGCACCTCCAAACCCTGGCGTTTCTGCTGCTTTTCCGAACCCGGAGTTATCATTCAGTTGACCGAATCGAGAATTTCCGGTTGATTGACCAAACCCAGACGAAGAACCAAATCCAGCAGAACCAAAGCCCGAAGCCCCGAACCCCAGGTTTCCAAACCCACCGGCAGGTGCAGGCACGGCACTTCCAAAGCCAGTATTACCAAACAGCGACAGGCCACCACCAAATGAACTTGCGCCCCCGAACCCCAGATTTCCAAACCCACCGCCCGCAGCAGATCCGAAACCCAGTGCCCCAAACGATGAGCCGCCATACTTTTGATCATTCTGACTCGCATGCGAAAATCGACACGACTTTCCAAACCGACACTTTCCGGTCAGAGCAAAGTTTCGACATACGTCCTTGGCCATCCTCAACAGAGGAAACCTTGCATTTGGCGCTGCAAAGTCCTCGAACACTTCGTTTTTCAGATCACGTGGAAGGCTCCGTCGAGAGTGATGAGGCCTCCTCAATGTCGTCTTCTTCGCATAGACGGCAGCAGGACATAAAACAGGAGTGTTGTCATGTCGAGCCGTGATGGACTAGAGTGTGAATTCATAGCTTATTCATGCTGGTCACTTTCATCAGGAGAATGTTCCACTGAGTTCAAAATAAGCGAATGGTGCATATCATCCGCATTTCTTTTGGCGCAAACTTAAAATGACATTTCGGAAAGCTCTGACGATATACGAACTCTCGGTATCTACGTTTGCAAAGAGACAGGATCTTGAAGAAATCGAAAATCATCAGCGTGGCTGTTTCTATCGATGCTTATGATTTTTGATATTGGCTGCGAAAAAATTGTTCCCTGTGCTCAATGTGGGCGCACTCTCTGTACACACGTGGAATTATTAACTTTGTTGCATAACTTGTCGACAAGATTGAGCCAATGTCCCCATACTTTGAGAACTTACACCGTATGCCTGTCTATAAAGCTGTTTCACTTCGGTGAGCACCTGAACCTTGGTCTGTGCACCATCAGCGATGGCTTGTAACGACGTTTCTAGTGATTTGCGAAGGAATGGCTTTGAAAGAGAGATATTGGCAAACTCCATCTTATCAAATCCTTCTATCAATCCCATACCAAGAGGTGATGGCACTATTACTTCCGTTGTGCCCTGTTTGTGCTTGGCTGCGTATCCTCTTGAAATAATCTTTTCAATATGATCTGCGATGGTGGCATCAGTACCGATGCCATTTGCGTCCATCAAGGAAATCAATTCGGATTCAGTCATATGTTTCGGTGGACTCGTTTCGCCACTTTTCATTTGACCGCTCGAAACTTTGATGGCTGTCCCCTCTGTGAGGGGTGGAAGCTGCTTGGAGCTTTCCCATTTTCGATAAATATACACGTCCAAATAGTTTCGTTCTGTGACCATCAATCCGTTGGCGGTGAAGAACTCGTCGCCCCATTTCATGGTGGCGGTGGTCAATTGGCCATATGCATCCTTGGAGCAGCATGCAATGAATCTTCGCGCAACATATTCGTAAACCTTCTTTTCGTCAGGACTCGTCAACACATCCAAATTGACATACTTTACTGGATGGATCGCAGGATGCGCCTTATCGTCGTGCGAGCCGCTGCGTGGCTTATCGATACCTTGCAGTAGAAGCAGCGCAACGTATGAGCCCCATCGCAGATCTTGCATGTGCGCTCCTATATTAGCGGCAAAATCCATTGTGTCGGGATACAGGTCTGTCTCTGTTCGCGGGTAAGACAAGAAACCTTTATTGTAGAGCTTTTCGGCAGCATCAAGAGCCCGTTTGGCACTCATTTTAAAGAAGCGAGAACAATCCTTTTGTAACTCCACGGTGGTAAGCGGAAGCGGCTTGCGATTGGTAGTGCTTTTCAGCTCAAGCCGCGAGACTGTGCATGTGGTGTGTTCGAGACATTTTTGGTAAAGAATCATCACGAATAATCTGTCAAAGAAATGATGTCGGACCCAATTGAAAGAGACCTTTTTGTTGTCATGCCTGATATCAAGCGTGATAAACCAGAACATTTCAGGTGTGAAAGCCTTGACCCGCTTGTATCGGTCAACAATAAAACCGAGGGTGGGGAACTGACACGTTCCGTATGACGCAACTTCTTTATTATCAATTATACGATGCTGTCGAAGTGAATCAGTCAAAAGACGCGTAAAGGTTGTGCCCACGCGAAAATCCACTTCCATGCGACACGCGACAGCCTCGACGGCATTCATATCGAGCGGGATAGGATTGCATGCGGCGTGTATGATGTGATTCCTCTCCAAGTGAGAGAAGCGACTCCGCCATATCGCAGGTATTGTAATGGACCCATTACCCTTTTGAGCTGCCTTATATATCTCGAAACCAATATATTCACCTTCACGATCACAATCTGTCCATATCATGAGTTTATCGGTCCGAGCAGCTTCGCGTGAGATGTTGTCAAAGACATCTTGTTTCTGTACTGTTTCAATCAACTGCGCGTCAAAAAGTCGACCAGGAACGCATTTGCCCCATTGAAAGGCAGGTGGGAAATCGAGATTGGTGATGTGGCCAACCACTGAAGTCATTGTTACATCGCAGCTCGATTGACCGGGAAACGAGAACGTGAAATCATAGTTTTTAATATACTTGTTCTGTGAATTGCGAGTAGAATAGCTGCCGCCACTCAAAATGTTGGCGACCTCTCTCGCGATGGATGGCTTTTCTGCAACACATAGTATTTTCATAATGATCCATGGAGCAAGAACGATTAGTTCAAAATCCGAACAGCCAGCAAATCCCGTGTATGTGGATTAGCTTCAATCAGTCTATCGTCCCGCTGTCGACACCGCCCTTAAAACCCACTTCTAGCTGGAAATGGGACTTCGAGACCCTCTGTGTCTGTGACTTGACCCTTGAAAAGTCGGTCCTGCACACACTGCTCCTCTCAGATAATACATGGCGGCGGAACCCTTATCACAGCAGGGTGCTGTTGGGGGATGAAACGATTTTAGGTGAAATGGGCGAGGGTAGTTCTTCTAGTGAGCCGTTCGAGTCTATAGATCTCATGCCATCGGCGTTGAAGTCGATTCCAGACCTTTTCCGTCCATTTGAACAGGACTCCCAAGCCTCCCAGAGAATCTCGTTGAACGTCCCCGCATCGGATTCGGCTACAGATTACGAGGATGATTATTCAGATCATGAATCGGCTCATGATTTCGCCACTTTCAAGTCAAGATATGATGACTTTGATCCGGAGGAATTGATTTTGTCTCAATCTCCCCCCAAATCAGGGACGAGACATCCGATTCATGGAGAATGGGGCAACTCGTCACCAGCCCAAGAGCACGCTGCTCCCCACATGCGCAAGCGGTTTGATCCGAGTCCATATTCTAACGCTCAATCTGATATTTCAGAGACGACCACAGACTTGTCAGGCTCGTCATTTAGCTTCTTGCGTTCAAGCAACAACAACGATGACAAGCCTAATTGGCCAAGGGTGGTCGGCTCATCAGAATCAGGCACTGACCCAAAGTCTCCACTACATTTTTTTGCTCATAAAAACAGTGTCTTGAGGCGCGAGCTCGTTTCCAACATTGCCCGCCAGAAGGATATGCTAGAGCATGGTCACCCGGACTTGGATAAAGTTCGCTCCATGATAGGTCAGGACTTCTCGTTGCTTTCGGAAAACTACATGTCTCTACACGAGTTTTTGTCCAGACAGCACCTCAAGACATTCGAGACACTCAACAGTTTAAGAAAATTCGAGGCAAAAAGTACCAGGCTACTCGAAAAGATCGCCCACATCAAGAGCCCCGTACACGATCATGGTTCTAAATTAGCGCAACTCTTGCAACATGATGATAATTTGAACAATGAGATCACGGCTTTAGAACGAAAAATCGAGTCGTTCAAGGAAAAGAAACGAGTCATCAAATTGGAGATCGAGACCACGGCCTCTATTTTAGAGAGCGAAGCCTCGAAATATGTTTCCAAGTTCAAGACGCTAGAATTGCAAGGAAGAAAGGCAGCGGAACTGATATTGCAAGCTCATGGTGTCCCGATTGACCAATTGAATTCCATCATCTCCACAAACAATGTCAATGTTACTTTCAAGAACGCTTACCTCAAACAGAAAGCTAAGTCTCCATCCCAACCAGTCACAGCGCAAACTTCACATCAATCGAATACTGAGATTCCGAGCATGTCCGCTCAAACTCATCAATCAGCACCCAATGAGCATGGCGGGCACCCAGCATCGAACCCACGAGTCGCGAGTTCACGAAATAAACCATCGGTATCAACTCACTACAGCGGTCATCAGGTATCGAAACCACGAGTCGCGAGTCCAAGATCCGAGTCGAGTCCCCACGAAAACCCGATAAGACCTGCTTCTACTTCTTTACCAACGGCTTCACTTGCGACTGATCGCGAATCGCATAACCATGGCCATGGACCTTCCCCGTACGAGCGGGGATTTGAATACGGCTCAAAACTGTCTGTAAGAGTCAGAAAGAGAATGTCAGAAATCTTATATAATATATGGGCCTCGATCAATGACCGCGTGGAACACCACAATGCGGTTGCTGGTTCAACCGTCACTACTGTGGTTGACGAAGATGAGCAAAATAATATAACTTCTCGGCTCGATCTCGCTCCTGTGATTGCATTATTGCGGCAGGAAGCGGAGGCAAACGAGACCCAAGCCCGCGAATGTGCAAACGAGTCCGCCCAATGCCACGAGCTCGCTAAAGTATGGCAGGATGCGAATTCGTATATGGTTCACCAAGAAAATAAAATGGCGGCTTACGTCGCTTCCATGCTGCTGCTGCCTCCCACAACAGAAAATGCCCAATGGATTATGAACAATTTGCATGCAACGGCGGAAAAGCTCGAGGTTATGGCGAATGTTTCCGTCATTGTTCCTACTAGTGCAAGTGATGAGATTGTTACTTTTTTGAAACAAGCCTTGGCAAATGAGTCTCTTGCCATCGCTGCCGCTATAAAGGTCGCAGCCTCGCATTTCAATACTGAATCTGCCAAAGTCGCAAACACTTTGTTAATCTAAATATGCTGATTGGAGTGTAGTTTATTGATCTATTCTGGCTCATTCCCCGATGGATGATGTCTTTGCTTTTTCCGAGATTGGATGAAAATGTTCGAACCTCGCCCATTGCGTGGCTGTGGCCCTGGCCCGCGGTCGGATGTGCCCCTGTCAGGTGGGCCACGGCCCGCCCCTCTACGTTTCCCACGCTCGCCGTGTTCGCCACGGCGCTTGTTTCGACCCAGCGGGGGACGGCTGGCTTCCTGAGCAAGGTGGCGGCCTAAATCGGCACCTCTATCGCTTTCTCTCGGCCGTTGAAACAGGCTAGTATTATTTATCGCTGTGCGGTGACTTTGTCCTTGGCCATTGGAATCCCGGTTGCGGGAACGCGGTCGCGTCCCTTGCTGAAAGTCTCGCAGGACCACGTTCGGATTGCGTGAGCCAGGTATCGCTGGTTTAAAGAGTGCCTCTGGGTTGAAAAAATCGTCGTCATCATCGTCTTCGACTGGAGGCGAAATAGGCTTAGAAACTGTCCTGCTCGAGTGGTCTTCGACGCGACCGTGGGCGTCCGCTTTAGGCGCCTCTTCCTTCCGCCTCGAATCCCTGGATAACTCTGTGGGTGCGTTCATCTGCGGCAATTTGATGGCTTCATTAGCCCCGGGATCGGCCGGTTGATGCTTGTTTTTGGCAGCGAATTGAGCGAACAGGATCTTCTCCACAGGCGGCTTTGCGGAGTTTTTCTGGTCCATCATTCTGTTCCCCTGAACAGGCTTGGCAGGAAGAGTGGATGGTGGCAAGTTGTTACCTTTGCTTGCTTGACCCTCGCTAGCAACATGCACGTACATACGTGCCTCCTTTTTGGATTTATGCTTTTTGGGCTCCGGCCCGCTTGTTTCTTGGAACACGCTTGGTGTCATGGGGGCGATGGATGAGGCATTGCTGTCAGGCGATTCCGCTCCGCTGTCACTTCCCGATCGCCTTTTCCTCGCACTAATGGAGTTGGGCGCGTCCGGAGAATTATCAGAAATATTCACATGTTTATCGTGAGCATCGTTCTTCGCAGGCACTTCACGATCACGGACGGCCACCGGAGGAGATTGGACTCCTCTTGCTTGTCCACTCTGGTTTTTACTGAAGGGTTCCGAACCTGGAATCTTGCCCGATTCAAACATGTGTGACGCTTGCGATTCTGACGCGGTGATTTCCCTGGGAGGTGGAGGAGGCGGTGGTGCGATTGGTCTCGACAAAAACCCTGGCGACGCTCGGGTGATGCAATTTCTTTTGCGGCAATTTTCAAGCAAACGTCTCCATACCTTATTTCTCGTCAACGAGTCCCGGTTACCAAGAATCCATAGCGATGTGCGAGCACGCGTCAAGGCGACGTTCATCCGCCGCTCGTCACTCAAGAAACCCACATTTCCAGAGGGACTTGCACGGACACAAGACATGATAATAATTTCTTTCTCTTGACCTTGGAATCCATCAACAGTGTTAAAGTCGATTTCATCAAGAATTGCTCGTCCGTACTTTCGTGAGAACAACTGTTTCAAGACTCGGATTTGCTCCTTATAAGGAGAAATAATTCCAATGCGCCCGCTAAATTTGTCTTTGGGAAGAACGTGCATCAATTTCGTCACTAATTCCAACGCAACTTCCGCTTCCATCGTATTCATGAGCGATCGCGATTGTTGGCTTACTTGATGTTTAGCTCCGACAATATCGAAAAAGTGATATGGCGTGAGAGGGTAGTCCTTGTGCCAAGGACGAGCATTCGATTCGGCCATGCCGGGTCCATCCTTCAAGCGGGAGCGATAAAATTCAGCGCTGGGGAATTGTGAAATTTCGGGATGCATTCTATATTGCACGTCCAAGAGATACACCGAGTTGGGGTGATTCCTTTGCATCCTCACGAATAAACTCTGCTCGTAATTGAGCAGAGAAGCTGCCTGTGACAAAACAGTGGGAGGTAATTGATTGGGATCACCCACCATGATGCACTTTTTGCAACCATAACGCAAGGGGATAATGGCTGACAATTCCACACACTGGCATGCTTCATCAACTATCACCTGACTGAACTTTATGGAAAGACTCAGCAAAACGTCATGCGCAGATCCAGATAGAGTAGAACATATAACCAGGGCATTGTTGAGGATTTTAGCCTGCAAGTTCCGGCGATCAATCTCTCTGGTACGATAGGCAATAGACGCTTTCTCTCTCTGTTCGTCCAATTGCTTCGATAAATCGTGGCGCTGCTTGTTCACTTCTCGGAAACGCTCTTCAAGTTTAGCATGTTCCTTGCCTGATAACTCCGAGTTTGCAAGTTCTTCTCTAAGCTTGTTCCGCTCCGCAATGCACTTTGTATGTTCAGCACGGAGGCTCGGATCAACCGCCATGTTTGGAGGATTGGCTTGGAGCTCTTTATCGACCAATTCCTCTAACGTCAAATCGCGAACCGCTGCGTTGATAGCATCAGATCGACCCAAGCGAACAACGTTCAATTGAGTGGCTTCACCTTTGGTATTCTTGACACCTCCTCTCAAACGAATCACCAACTCATCAACAGCAGCATTACTGGGCGCGCAAATCAATATTTTGGGCTTTGACTCGGGGCTTTTGAGATCCAAATCGGCAGTAAGACTATTTTGTCTGTTTTGATGGGATAACGAGTAGCCAACAATACCCAAAATAGTCTTTGTTTTCCCCGTTCCGGGCGGACCTTGGATAAGAGAAAATCCTTCACTATTATAGGAGCCCATGATGGCTTTGGCCTGCGACTTGTTGACGTCGTATTGTTCCAGCATCATTTTGGCATCATCGTCGCTGATGCTGACGGGCACATTGGGAGTGGCCAGGATGATTTCGTCGCAAAGGTCATAATATTGCAAACCCTTGAGAGACGAGTACTCTCTCTCGACCGTGATCATTTGCATTACTCGCATACCTGTAACTTCAGATTTGGGAGTAAGCACTCCCATCATTGATCCACCGGGATATACTCGTAACGTAATATCAGAGAAGTCGGCATTGGCGGACTTGATCTGGCGCACTTTGGCCAAGCAAGTGCGGGAGTCTGGGGCCTTCAAGTATTGAGCAAGCTGTTTCGGCGACTGATTATCAGCTGCGTGGCCCAAAATTAAAAGATCTGAATCACCAATCTTGCGATCCGCCAACACTGACTTTTTGACGGAGGCGTAGACATCGAAGAACCCATCGATACTCGCTCTACTTCCAATAAGCAAGGGAAAGGGCTCCTCTTGGCCGGTTTGTTTGGCGGACTGGATACCCTGCCAACACTCGAGCATCAACAATGGTTCAGTGACCTTCACGTAGTTGCGGACGTCAGAATATGAGTCTTGAATGGGCTGGTAATCGCTAGCGTCTCCGCCATTAGGGTAAGGGCTTGTGTCATTGTAGTTCCACTTGAGTATGGTGGAGTACAAAGGCTTCAAACTGACATTCAAACGCAACCGCATATTTTCCTTTTCGCGGCGCTCCTGGCTAATCTTGGGCTCTGCGGAGGATTTCAAAATCGGTTTACCGTTGATTCCGACTTCGACGACCTTGGCTTTCGTCCGCTTGCCCTCAAGGAAAAGATCAGAGAGGTCAGTGACATCCTCTTCGTCGCCGGAACTGTCCGACTCTGTACGCTTCTTTTTGAGCCCGTTCAAGGATCGACCGACAAGCTGCTGAGCGCGCTTCGAATTGAACCCAGCGGGTCTCGGTGGTGCGGGATTGATGACGGGTGTGGGTGCACGCGCTGGTGCACGAGCGCTGGCCAATTCTTGACGAATAGAGTCAATGCTACTTGATTTCAAGTCTTTAGGCGGCGGAGCCTGAGGAGCCTCGGAAGTGACAACACCATACCTGGACAAGGTTTGCTGTTTGGGTCCTGCAGTCTGGAAACGATAAGTCGCGGCTCCTGGAGTCGATGCATCGGGGACGGGGGTTGCAGACCTGCGCTTCGAAGAGGTTTGACTTTCAAGCACGATTTTTTCGACCAAATCGGGATCAATCTCTCGGGCTCGCGATAGTATATCGGTGCGCTGCGCCTCGCTCAAGTTGTTATTGTAACGCTTTGCCTTGGCACCATACTTTGTGAACTCGGCAATAAAAGACTCGTCAATCGTGAAATCGAGATCGCGAGCCAAATCGAATCCTTTGAACACCAAAGCAACGCATGAATTGAGGAGCGACGTATCGCCCAACTTGAGCCAGCTTATCACCGAATTGAATGCGTCCATGAAGACCTTGAATATAGAGTGCAGTCTGCTATCATTTGGTTGGGCGCTGTTACCCAAAATTGTGCGGAAAGCATCCAAAATGAGATGACTCAAGTCAAGGGTATCACGGGTGAATTCGATAAGACCTCCGACGTGGTATTGTCCAGCCCAAGCTACTGTTCTTGTGTACACCATGACTAGAAATTCCCAGCAACTAGCCCACAATTGTTCAATTTCGCTCACCCACTTAGGCTCCTTGGAAACAGACAAGATGCCATCAAGAGGATCAAATAAGCTCTTTGTAATGTCCATCAAAATACGGATAGCTTTGGGACAAGGCTCGTGTGCCCTAAGCAGCGTCAACATCCTGAGGTTCTTGACAATAGCAGTGATAGTTGACCCAGAGTCGTGGGCTAAAGCCTCGTGGATTGCCTCGAGACGGCCACCGACATCAGTGTCGAAGGCTTGATGCAAGATATCCACAGCCGCCTCGTTGACTTGTGGTGAGAACATGCAAGACCAAAAGGAATACGATGTGTCCTCAGAGTAAAGAATACTGCAAAGGGTTGCCTGATCGGCCATGCTAACCGCCGCCAAAATCGATTTCAATTGATTGAGGATGGTCAATGTATTGTAATTATGCTGCTTGCGGCCGCTGGCAAGTTCCTTCACCGCTTCTTCCGTCTTTGTTGGCACAAACTGAACCACGCAAGACGCCTCACGGAAAGATGACATCATTTGCGCGGTGAAAGCGGCATGTTTATACATTGCGGATTTGGCCAATTCTTGCCATAACATTGGGAACACGTCGTATGACGCAGGAGCAGTCAGTTGTAGGAGGAGGTGGGTGCTGTGAGCCAAAGATGACAAGTCATATTGCAATGCAACATTGACAAGCTGTTGAGCAGGAGGCAGACCCGATCCAAGTGCTTGACGGATGATATCAGACGCGCAGTTATCGACAGCAGCCCGAATTTCTCTGCGTCGCAATGCCCAGTTTGAAAATTTCTGATCGCGGAAATCGATACAACCACCCTCGTCTGAGGTGAAGACGTTGTGCCAGATCTTGCATGCGAAATCGCGGATGCGAGATTCAAATTCAGACCCAGACCCAGTTGCGCCAGCGACCTTATGTAGGCTTTCTGCTTGTCTGAAGAGAAATGTGCCTAAACGTATACCTGACGTTTGCTTCTGAGATTCAGGAACCACTGTGAGGAGAGATTCCTGCCAAGCGGTGAGCTGTTCAAGAGATTCGGTACTCTGATCCCGGCAAGCTTCCAGAAGCAAGTCTGCGTAGTGAGGCTGATTCATAACCGAGTCCAACACGTTAACAAACGTAAAAGGGGAAGATGCCACCCAAAAGTCACTTCCCAACTTTTGAAATAGTTTATCGAGAATTGCTAATAGGACAGGCAATGGTTTGGGGAACGTAGCATGAGACATGAGAGTGTTGAAAAGTACACGAATGAGGGGATAAAGACGGACCCCGGTAGCGGCACTCATAGCAACTATATTTTTGGGGGCGTTGAGTTCGTTGAGGATAACATTCTTGTCAAACAGATCAAGCATTAACTGTACGCACGTCCAAAATCGCGTCAGTGCAGCCTTATTGAAATATTTTGCATCTTGGATGCGGAAAAGGTGGATGCAAAATTCGTCAAGCACTGCTGGCTGAAAGTTCACAGCAGTCATGATTTGTGAACGTGACGAACTCATGAGGTCATTTCTTGCCCAAGCACTCTCCTCGTCGGCACCCTCGAATAGAAAAAAGATATGCGTCGGAGTAATGATATTCGGTTTTCCAGTCCACGCATCTGGCTTTATGCGAGTGGCGAGTTTGTGGAACGAGTTTCTCAAAAATTTGCTTTGTCTCAATGATTCAGGGGAGTAGAGACACATGTTTAGGCAATTGCACAATACTTGCGATGGAACGAAATCGGGAGCATCTATCAGAGGTAGATATTTCTCGAATGATTTTGTGACGATCGTGGCTTCCCAGATGATCAATTCCTTCAAAAACGCGTCAACCACATTAAGGGGGGTCTTGCGATCAACAAGAAAAGTCTGACGCAATATTGCCTTGGCCTTGTTATAGCTGAAAATGCAATTGTGACACGAGAACAAACTTCGTTCCATGTACGGTTTGAATCGAGGCATCAAATCCGTATCGCGGAATGAAAAAAGAATTAAGGCATGAGTGGACATGGGGAACATGTAAGGATCACAGAACCAATGGGCCTCATCTTTATGTGCGTCCAAATATGCAACAGTATTGTTGAGGACGACCTCATGAATAGGGTTCGACCCAGCTACGGTTTTCAGCTGTTCTATAGAATCGGCGATCAGCTCGAAATCAGCAGGCTTTGGAATCATGTCCATTGGCAAGGGGGAATCAGCCGAAGGTGGCGCCAAAGTCAGGGCCAGTATCGGAGACATGATTGGAATGCAAAGTGGGAAACAGAAGCTACCACTAGTGTGGATCGGTACCGATTCCAAAGTCTCGATTGGTGGTTACCAGCGGGTCTTGATTCGGATCAATCCAACAGATGGCTGTCAAATTGCGCGTTCCTCTCAGAGAGAAAAAAAATCTGACCCGCGTTCCCTCAAATTCTCAATCACGTGTGTGCATGGTGCTCTATATATAATGCCATGTATCTGGCATTTACAATAAAGTAAGGTCTATATCTAGGTCTTTCAGGGCATCGATCCATTCTTGTCCTGTCATCCAGCATCTTTGCATAATCGCGAGACCCTTTTGTGCATTAATGTTGCCCATTTCCACGAGATTCGTAAATCTCTGGGTGAAAAATTGTTGCAACCTCCCATCTAAAGTTTCGCAGCCAGCGGTGAAGAGCGGGAATATCGTGCAAATATCTGCTGGCGATCGCACTTCAATATGTTCGTGGGCCAAACGTGCAACGCCCGCGGCCAATTTCTGAACTAATTCAGAGTCCCGTCGGACTCGCAATACTCGACGGTAGAGATTTATCACCCCCATATCACAAAACATCTTATTCGTTGACCTGAGCACAGCGTCTTGTCGTAGCAAACGCAGCACGTCCGTCCTGACCGGCCGCTGGTGATTCTCCCGCAAGCTGGTATTTAAACGCTCGCGTCTCCGTGCCTCACCCGCTTCGTATGCACAGATTATATTCTCCTTGACGATGAGTGCCTCGCCAACTATATCGGGCGATACGTAGGGCTCGAGTCCTGAGATGCGACAGAAGTCAAGGTGTGCCTCGGTTTTCCGTATAAGCAATGCGATTTTGGTGAATTGCGGAACAAGATTCACCTCAAACCCAAGCATCTCGTCAATATCACTCTTCTCATTGTGCAACGACTCGAAGTACAGGTTGTTTGAAGGGGCGTTTTCCAGCGAGCACAATTCGCGTTGCAAGTAAAACTCGCTGCTTGTGAGGTAATTTTCTTGGTTCTTGGTAGCCGAAAGAGCCCCGATCACATCAATATACACAAACCATCTCACCAAGAAACTGGTCACTTCGCGAGAGGTGTCTCCATGATGTTTAGCCAAAGAGTTGCGGCCCCTTGCCTCAATGATTTGACGCGCACCTAGAGTGTGAATTCTGTGGCGGTGGAAGTCGCCCGAACTGAACAGATCGAAGCATGCTAGAATCATGATTGTGGCTAGGGTATGATCAGCGGTGGCACTTTCGCTTTTCTTGAGTAACCTCAAGAGCTCATTGCATGAACGCTTGAGAAGCTGATCAATTATTATCGAAGTGTCAGGGACATTTGTGGAAAGCATAGATTTAAACTCGGCTGCGAACGCCAAAAGCGCTGCTAATACCGATGGACACGAAAGCGCCATTTGAGGCAAGATAACTTTGAATGGGTTTTCAATGTAGAGATGTGAGGGCGCTGGGACAAGGTTATGGGCCACAACATTCACCCAAAAGTGTAGGAGGCCGCGGTAGTACGGTACTTCCAAAAGCATCGTGGGGAGTGGGGGTGCTATGTATGTGATGGACGGTGAAAGGGGATCCTGGGGCTGATACTCCTCGCTGTGTACATCACAATACACGACAGATGTACCAGCATGATCGGCGCAAGTGCAAGTAGATTTCGAGAGATCAAGCAGATCGTTCACATCTTGGAAGCGAGGCCGGTTACTCTGACGGAAAAAGGAACTTGCATTGTGATACTCGAGGTTGGATGACTGTTCAGGCATACACAGTTGAATTTTTTCCAAGTCAATGGAGTACTCAGTGGTAGAATCGCTAATACAGTCGCCGATCTGATCGAATAACGCAGCACACGTCAACTTTCCCGAGAATTGATCGGACGGCGCGTCTGAGATTGCCGAGGAATCTGTCACCCCTTGTAAAGTGCCGACCAACAAAGAAAGAGGATGGTGGGCGTCTCCGATGGGCGACGTGATGGAGGAGGAATTGCTGACAAGCAGTGAGCATTGCGAAAGCGAAGCTGGGCGATATGATGTGTGTGGAAGTGGTGAGAACCCTGCCCGAATCGTGGGGGCGAAAGATGGGTTAGACACCCCTTGAGGCAGCGCACAGATTAATTCGAGTGATCTGGGCGTGAGAAGGGAGGCATCAGATTTAGACGGCGAGTCCAGACTTTTTAGGGATTTCAAGACAGATTCTTCGACCTGATTTTGTAGGTTTGGAGTCTCAAATGCGCTAGTCTTGACTCGTTTGTTCTTGTCCTTATAAGGCCTACCACCCCAAGTGAGTTTTAGAGAATAGTCGCAAGTCGAATGGGTGCGTAGACAATTCGAGCACAGTGGCTTGCGTTCGTCGCATTTTGTTTTCATGCGTTTGCACTTGTGGCAGCCATTTCTGCTGCGGATTATTCTGGGCTTCTCCATCAAATTGCCATGATTATATAGCTTGAGCGGCGCAACTTTTGACTCAGAATTAAGATTCAGGCTCTATCAGTTACGAGCAGTAGGAAAGTGTATACTCAAAGAGTGCTAAACAAAGTCTACTTTCAATCTTCACCAAGCGTCTTCTTAACCAAGACTTAAAAAAGCCTGCTCCGGGAAAAGTCACCAGCAAAAGCAGCGCATTCGCGTAACCTTTCGCGAATATTGTTTCACCCGTGCACTCCCACCCGGCCCCGTACTCTTGCGCCTGTCATTTCTGCCCGTGGTGACATTAGCCGCCAACCCCTACGTTGTATAATATTGGTCACGTGTGCGCATCTACCTTCCCAGTCGGTAAGTATCCTGCCGAATGCGGTAGCCATGCCGATCGTTTTTGATAACGCCAGCCAAGGCTAAAATCCAATCGTACTTATAGTTAGACTCGTTAGCCTTGGGCGTCGATGCGTAAGAAACTCTCAATGCCCGGGCCTCAATTTTTCGTCTCTTTTCTTTGATTCCTTTAGACCTTGTATCTTTTGTCAAGAAGCCCATTGCTTCTCTCGCTGTCCCGGTCCACGTATCGTTTCCCAAATATAAGCGCGAGAAGCTTCTCATACATGCGGAAAGCATACCCGGCAAGAACCACGAGCCCGCCAATAATTGTAGCGAGCCTCGCGAGAAACTGCCAGAATGGCATCCGCTTCTCCGTGATTTGAAGCTTGATGGGCTCAAACGTGTACCGCACAAATATTCCAGGAAGCCCCGTGGGGACTCCATTGGGGCCCACATCGATCTTACGATGCATCTCCGTGAGTGAGTACTGGTTGGTATCAACCACAAGCCCCAATTTTGTATATTCGGTGGGCACTACCTTGGCGAAGTATTTGTAAGTTTGTAGATTGTCGTGCGTGACCTTACCGGTGGCATCCAAGGGGTTATCGAGGAAAGGATAAAAATCTCCGAACGATAATTCTTGAATGACGTGAGTGAAATTCAAGCTTTGTAGCGGCACGCTTTGTCTGTCCTTGTAACCGTAGCCCTTTCCGGTGATATGGAGTTCTCCACGCACTGCATTCACAGGAACAGATCCGAAAATATGGCACGCCGGAAGATCCTCATGGACCCGCATGCCCTCCAGCATAAAGTGGGCCTTCATGGATTCTTGCATTGCCACATCCAACTGCGGAGTGAAGTGGCGATCATTCTCATGGTTGATGGAAAAGCCTGGGGGTACGAAAAAGTCAAGGCCTTCGAAATTGAGAGTCTCGCCGGCCAAATAGCGGTCTCCGGCAATATCAACAGCATTGACATGTAACATATTGCAAGGCATGGCCACGAGCATGTCTATATTGATGGTTAAGTCATTGCCAATGGTTTCGCTTACCGAGAATTGGTGGTCCACGTAACCGCCAAGAAAGCCACCAATTTCCATCCAAAGAATTAGCACGCCGCATGTAAATGTGACAAGAGTCGAGAGCCCCCCTCGTTGTGATCTTACTGTATGCTGTGAGTCTACCTTGGGGAAAGCATCAAAGACTTTCACGCGGCTTGAGACGGAGTCCATGGTTGATTCTTCAAGCCGTGTAAGATTAGGTTGACGATACCTAATCCGCGTCAAACGGTTTTTTTTCCGTCGTGCCCTGCATCCCGAGTTGCACATTCTTTTGCAGTGACATGTAAGCCATGGCTTCACGAGAAGATTCGATCGAACTGAAGCAGCATGAAGTGGGAGCGGACACAAAGGAGTCTAGTTCCGACTATGAGGATAGCATTGATGATTATGAGGATAGCATTGATGATTATGAAGAGTTCAAGTTTTCAGACGACCCCAAAATTCAAGAGTTGCAATCATGTAGGGCCATTTATTCACAGCTAAAGGTCGATTATGCAACGCGCGCAGGAAATCTCGATATCTCTGTAGATTGTGATAAGGGTATTCGGGTGCTTCTAAACACTGGGGATAATTGCGGGAATCAAGCGCCTCAACTCGCCATTTCCTGCAAATCGTTCGGGTTTTTGCCACCAATCAACCTCGAATTCGAAATCCCCGATACATATCCCGATTTCCAACCACCTCGAATAAAACTCCAGTCACTGTTCATGCCGTCTTCGATCATGAAGAAACTACGTGAGGACGTGCTGGATATTATGGCGACTCGCGAAGGCTTTATCCTATTCGACATTATCAATTGCGTTGAAGCATCGGTTCAAGATTTGGGGAATTTGACCGAGAATACTATCAGCGTTCTGGAGAAGACCGTATTTGATCAACTCGTTGAATACGATGCGAAACAACGTCGTGAACAATTCGAAAACACTTCGTATATGTGTCAAATATGTCAGCGGGATTATAAAGGACGGTGCTGCTTTCAATTCGAATGCAACCATATTTTTTGCAACGCATGTTTAAATGAATATTTCGTCAAGTCTATACAGAATGGCGAGGTCGACAAGGTTCATTGCCCGAGTTACGAGTGCACAAAGGATATCTCACTCAGATCTCGAGCCCTTCTGACCACAAATGCGTGGCTCCTCAATGATGTTGAGACGCAATCATTGGTAAAATCGGTTTTGACACCCACCCTCAGTCCGGAAACCCTCTTTCAAATCTTGAAGCTGGGGTTTGAATCTGATGTGGATGTGCTTGTGGACCGATATGTTTCTTTATTCAAAACGTCGCGATATCAGGTGCTTCGAACATTGCTCCCCAATCGGATTGTCGACTGCCCGCGGCACAAGTGTGAGGAGGTCATCTTCCGCGAAGATTTAGACGACAGGCTCGTCGTATGTTCGAGGTGTGGATATGCGTTCTGTAACGACTGTCACCGTTCATGGCATGCACGCTTTGTGGAGTGCAAGAAGATCCTCAACGCGGGTGGAGCATATGACGATGTGCCTATCGAAGCGCTTGAAGAATACATTGAAGCAGAGGTTGGTCTGAACATTCGACGCGCAGCGGAATCGCGGTATGGCCGGGTAGTGATGGCGCGGGCTAAGGAACAATACGAAATGGATAAGTTGTTCTCGCGAATGATCATGGATGAGGATGGATTCACACTCTGTCCTCGCTGCAATGCTGGCATTGAAAAGACTGATGGTTGTAACAAGGTAGTATGTCTGCAATGTACGACCGTTTTCTGCTTCCTTTGTGGGGAAATTATGGAGAACAATTACGACCATTATGCGGATAATAGGTCTCCATGCTACCGGAAACTATTTGTCGGCATGGTTGGTGCTTCATAACGTTGATAAAAAAGTCTCCATACCGCCGATAACTATTTGTCGGCGTGTTCCAATCTTCATGAACGTTGTTCAACACATACTAGCAAATGTTATCGCACTAAACACGCTCGCAGATGTTGACGAGGCGCCTTCGTCTGAATTCATAGACCATATCCACCATACCCTCTTTATCAAGCTTATCGTATATCCAACCCTCGTCATTAGACTCACTCGTCACTACCTGGACGTGCAACTCAGGTGAACGATTTTTTAGGAATGATTCAGGATGACGATCAACTACCCATCCACCGTGTTCAAACTCCCACCCGTCGGGAGGACTGATAGCAGCTAGACTGGGTGCACTTTCTGGCTCACGGCCAGCGGCCCTATCCAAATCTGAGTAGAGAAACATGGTACTAGAGTACACTATGTTCGACCATGCATTGCCCAACGGCGCCCTCCTCTGGAGCTCGAAAATCTGAACTGGTCTCTTGTATGGTGTTCCGCTAATTTGAACCTTCACAAGCGCATTCAAGGCAGCGTACGGGTGGGCCTTTGCCACGGTTTGGGCGCCGTCTGCAACTGGCACAGCAGCCTGTTCTACTGACATGTTCTCAAGCAACTGTTTGATCCAGGGATGGGTAGACGCAAACATTGTCCAGCCCCCACCGACAAAGAGTAGGCGCCACGGAATCCAGCGACCAAAGAGTAAAATGAACCCCACGGTGGCCGCGAGTAGATGAAACGTCAAGGTTGAATGGACTTCATTTCCGAACCCAAAGTACTCGCTGTAAAACTGATCCGCGGCGTCGAAAGTGTCCAAGATGCTTGAAGTGACAACTTGAAGTGTACTGAGAGTCTTGAGTATATCTCTCTTGGACTGCGGCTCATTCGGCGGCGTGTTCGAATCAATACTGGGACCTGGTTCCGTCAACTCGTCCAATAAATCATCAGATTCCAATGGTTCTGATCGATCTGAAGGTGACTCAACGAGCGGCGATGCGATGCCGGGGACTGGGATCTCGCCGCTCAAAAATGCAAGCAACGAAAACTGCTTATCTTTTTTCTCGATTAAGCTGATACTTGTTGGCGGATGACGTTCCAAATACTTTGGAATCAGCAAGGTCGACATGATGAATATGAGTGGATACACCAATGCCAAATGGGGATAGTAGCACATTGCGGTGTATGCAATAGCTACTAGTAACGTTTTCGGTTGACTTTCCCAGGTGAAGGCCTGATGAGTGCCGATTTTTACTTTCAAGAGCGATCTGAATCTCGCTGATAATTGTTTAACGTTTGCTGCCAAAGTCGATATCGACACCAGAGTCTTCTGAGCGTCACTGACTTTGGACCGGAGTTTTCGTGGCGCTTTCGACATGAGAGTCTCGACAGTGAGCTTCCCCAACATGTTATCGACGAAATGGGTTCGCTTCGAAGTTGAGGAGGAAAACTCCAGTGCCGAGGAAGCAATTCCTCGAATCAATTCGACCCTCTCATCGCCCATGGATTGATCATAGAATGACTCGATCGTATTCTTGAACAGTTCATTCCACGACATTCACTTGAAGCTAGGCTGAACTTCACCTGGTAGGGCCTAAACAGGACGGTCGCCCCACAACCCCCTTTTTGCAACAAGCTGCCAACGCGATCACGAGGATTCATGCAGGACAATTTTAAGGCTGTCGCACTACGAATTTTACAGTTTAGATATGAGGAACAATTTCTTTTACTATTCAATCACAAGTACGCATTTGTAATCATGTGCTTGAATGTCCCATTGGAAGCGGGACACATCAAGTTTCCGTAGTGTAGCATGTTGAAGTCAAAATGTCGGTAGACGTGAACTTACAAAGAAGGGAAGTTCTTGTCGTTCAACTCGGCCTTGGCAGCGGGCTTACCTCCAGTAGGCTTACCTCCAGTGGGCTTACCACCGGTTCTCTTGCCACCTCTGGCAGAGGGCTTACCAGTAGGTCTGGGACCTCTCTTCTCCTCAGAACGGGGAGCGCGAGCAGGCTGCTGGTCAGCGAAAACAGCATCAAATTCCAAAAAGGTCTTCTCCTTGTGGGCCTTGGACTTGTTCTTCTTGACGGCGGTAGGAGCAACATAGGTCTCCTGCTCCTTCTCGATCTTCTCAGTGGAAGCCCACTTGTCCTCGGCACCCTGGTTGGCCTGTCTGATGGTCTTGTTACCTTCAAGTTCGGCTTGCTTGAGCTTCAACTCAGCAAAGTAGTCCTGAAGAGACTTCTTGGGGGTGGCAGGCTCGGCGTCCTCAGCAACCTCTGACTCAAGGTCGGCCTCGGCATCCTCGGCGCCTTCAGCCTCAGCCTCGGCCTCTCTGTCGGCACCAGTTCCCCAGCCTTGTCTGACCTTCTTGGCGGTGTCAGATCTCTCATATCTGGTGTGGGGACCATTGTTCTTCTTGACGTGCTTGGAAGGAGTGGAAGAGGGAGCGGGGACATTTCTGTTGTTGTCCTTCTCCTTGATGGCAGCCTCGTTACCAGAAAGCTTGGCCTTCTTCTTGGCCTTGGCAGGGTCGGCGGAAGGAGGAGGTACGTCGGCCTTTCTGGTTGAAGTGCTCTTCTTGACAATCTCCCTGATTGGGAGTTTAGGAAGCTCGTCGTCCTCGACGTCGTTACCTAACAAGGCATACAAATTCTAAAAACTGCGTTAGTAGGATGTCGAATGAAATCGAAGAGTCACGAGCAATTGCTCCTACCCAAGTCCTCAAAGAGTCCAAGAGTTAGACATGTCACCATGGCACACCATTATGGCTATACCATTGACTTTGGAAACATACCTTGTTCTCAAATGACATGTCGCGTGCAGCTATTTAGGAAACAGACCCAAAGTAAATCTGTGACTCCGTCGACAATTGAAAAATTTTGCGGCGGTTGCGCCCTGCCGGCCAGTCCCCGCCGCCGCAATTAGCCGCCCACACTCTCCCCAAGAAACTACTATTAGTCACGTGCTTCTCGCTCGAATAAAATACTTGTTTTTTCTTAGCATTCTGCCTCGCGGGCAGGTCTCGTTATTCGGGCGGGTAACTTGGGCGTCGCTGGGTTCGTTCCATGATGAATGTCAAGATCACAATATACACCGAAATCTATGATTGATACAATTATACACGCGATTTTTTCATTATACCTTGATAAATTCGTGGCCGATCCGACGTAAGAAAATGCAGATTGCATCTCGTAATTCCGCCAGCATACTCTTTGAGAAGAGTCCCATCGTAAATTCGTACATACGAGGAGCGTACTTGTGGAAATCCTCGTCGTCCAACTCAACGTATCCTTGATAAATTTCAATCACCACTGGCCGCCACGTCACGATATTGCGCTGTTGTGTCTTCTCCTCAAACGTCAGATAATTATCCAAGACCTCTTGGCATGTGGCTATTGCTTGGTAGAGAATGTCCTGTTTCTCCGCAACCCCCGTCTTATCATTATCGCAGTACATGCGGAACATAATGTTGATATAGACTGCGGCTGCAGACGATTCCTGTTTGAGCAAATTTGGCAATTTCTCAGTGACCGCTGCGTTCCACAATCTCACGCGCAAATCGTAGTCGTCGTTGAAATCTTTGGCAAACCGGTAGCTTGCCTTCAACAATAGTGCCATCTTCGTCAAGCTCGTGTATGACGCCAGCTCGTAGAACTCATCACTTTCGAACATCTCCAGAAGAGTTTGAATAAGAAGTAACTGGAGCACGCTCTTCACAATGATTGTAGATTTATCGCGCGACTTGCTTAATCGAGTTTGAGCGTCTCGCACAATCGCATCCTTGGGATCGAGCCCTTCGTCTGTCATCTCGGCCTCGCCAATGTCTTCGCCGCCCTCGTGGGCGCGCTTGGGATCCGAAGTGTACAACTCATGAGCTGTAGTTAATCGGAACAATTGCGCCAAGAACTCCTCGATTTGTTTCCACTGCTCTTCGTTAAAGCGACTCGCATTATCCACTAGCAAGTTGTACAAGCATTCACGACCAATACGGGCAATCGCATCATCCTCCTGACAAATACATGAAGTGATCAACGCCAAGTATCCTTCTAGCATGTTGCTAAGCGAGTCGAAGTAGTGTTTGAATAACGCAATCATGCTTTTGATGGCTTGGATCAACGTCGTCGAAAGCCACACCGACATGTTATCGACATCGCTGCCGACATTCAAGTCCCAAGGAGTGTTCAACACGCCAAAAATGGGGAACAATAGTTGATCGCAGATCAAATTCCAAAAGTCAAGCTCAAAGTACTTTCCATAATCAAATAGCACCTTAAACAAGTATTTTAAGGCCCGTGCCCGCACCTCAAGTTCCAGTGCCGTCATGATAATATCATGCAACGCAAATAAAAGTGGGAACCATAATTTCACAAGCATGTCGCTTTTCTCGGTCGACTGGTCGTCTGCACCGTTGATCGAAAGCGAACGCGAACGGAGTGCTTGGGTGGACCCTTCCGGGGCGGATTCTTCAAAGTTCAATTCTGCAAGCCGCTTGATCAAGTTGAACAAAACATCAAGGGAGAATAAGCTCGGCCTCTGGAATTTTTCGTTCTTGGCTAATTGAGTGAAGCAAATGACCAAGTCAGTGAAACATTCCTGCGCATGGACTTCGGCGATATATTCATTATTGATCCAATTAGCCATTCTAAACGCTCGGAGAACCAAAGACTCTTTTTTGGCATTGGCAGCAGCAGTCAATGCCCCGAAAATGGTTTTCCACCCTGACTTTATCCGATCAGCGCGCGCCAAAATCATATTGTTGATGCATTCTAAAACCATATCCTTGATGTCTAGGGAGTCGTTATGAATTAACACATACTCAAAAGGCTTGAGGAATTCCTTTTGGAACTTGAAATGCGACAATTCATCAATTTCCAAAAAGCGCATCGAAAGCTGCCTTAATGAATCGAGGGCGAAAATCGAAATCACAGGATTACTGTGACAACCCACCTTGTTGAACGTTTCGCCCATAGCAGCCCACAATTGAGACCACTCGAGACGGATACGCGACATGTTATAGTAGCAAACATCCACAAGCTTTTGCAAAGCAAATGTTCGGGGGTTGGCGCTTTGGCCCGAAGATTCGACTTCCTCCAACGCGACTGCCAGCAATGCCTTCACGAATTGAACAATATTTTCGCCACTTAATTTCGAGCTGTTGGAGAAGACCTTGTCTATGGCGACCTCGAGGTTCGCACCCGTCAACAACTGCGCAACTTCTGGTGACAATCGCTGGTTGTGAAACTTGGTGGACGCAGCTTGAGACGCAGTCGGCTGAGTGGTGAACAGACTGAAGAATCCGGACGTTGACTCACGTGAACTTTCGATCGAGAGCGCACTCACGCGCCTCGCTACCGACACGTCGGGGATGAAATCCAGGTCGATTCCCTGGGCAATGAGCTGGAGTCTTTCTAGTTGCGAAAGTGCCGTAAGGACGCGACCCCATGATGTTGACAATCTGTCGCCTTCAGAAACGGCGATTTTCAAAAGAACGAGAATGGCCTCGACATTCTTTGGTTTCATCTCTTCGAAATTGTTCAAGTTGGCGAACTGGATCAAGGCTCTCAGGAAAGATGTGCGTGCATAGTCAATGTCGAACATGCACGCAATCCTGATGGACAAGTGAATTCCTTCCAAGCAAAGCTTTTCAATTTCAGGTTCGTCGTCCTCCTTGAATGGAGGTGTCAATCCCGCCATGATGGACATCCACAACGTGTCGAAAATTGACCTGACATGCGAGACGCTTGAGGCAGCATAGAAGACACCACCGCCCTGCACATCGGCACGATATCTTTTGCCCAAGCTGCGCATCAACTTCTCGGTCTTTGTTGACATTTCTCTCGAGGCAGTATTGTAGGCCTCGCGGTTGAGATCTCGATTATCGAAGAAGCCACTGGATACTGTTGGCGTGTGCAATCCTGCCATCAACGCGGCATGCTGCTCAGATTGTAACTTGATTTCGTTGCCGAGGATTTCGTCATATATCTCTGACAAAAGTTCTCTTGGCAAGTTCTTGCCATCGTCAATACCTGCGTTGTTGGCCACGAAATTATCGAGGGTCATGCGGTTCTTGATTTGCGGCGAATGAAGATCGGTGTTCAACAAAATAACAGAATAGGCAAGCACATATGCGGCATCGGCATTGGAAAATACCGAGGGATTTCCCATGAGATATCTTTCGGCAAACTTCAACATGAAACGGTCGATTTTCTGCGCTTCGCCAGGCAATCTGAATGATTGCAAAAACTTGCGCATCGCGTCAACAAACTTGATATTAACAAACTCCATCTGGTCGACGAACGCATGCATGATCGCGATATTCTTCTCGTCGCCCTCACCCAAGTACTCGCCGATCACAGCTTTATCCAAGCCATCTGTCGACAAAAGGAAACTAGCAATGTTCTTCGGTTCCGGCGTCGCAATGAAGCCATGTTCCACAAAAAACGAAATCCCCTTTTTCGCTTTTTGATTGAACTGTCGAATACCCTCCAATAAATCTTTTTTGCGCTGCTTCAACGTCTCGAATTGTAATGGATCATCGTGATTGAAGCTGGGCTCGGGACTGGCCAAATCGCCAATTTGACCTACGAAAGACCCGCTACGCGAGTCTTCGTCCATTGATACCTGCAGTTGATTCGACTCTGAAATCGTGAATGATCTTGAAGACGCAAGCGCAGTCGAGAGCTTGCGCTCACTGTCGATGCCTTTGTGCGCCCAAGCATGAAGTGAGCGTAGAAATGCCACCGTACATGAAAGAGATGTGATTTTCAAAGCATAGTCCAAGGGAAATAAGGTGTACACCTCTGATTCCGGCGGTTTTGAGGACATATAGGTGCTTACCAAGTTGCTGGCGCGGCCAATATCGTAAACAGAAATGCCGCGCTTGCGGTTTTCAAAGTATGCTTGACGCTGGGCTGGAGTGACCTCCACTCGCACAAGAGACAATCGTGTGAGGTAGTTGATTGTCTTTTCACAAATATTGGGCATGGCACTATCGCAATCGTAATTGAGATAGAATTCTATGATGCAGCGCGAGTCGTTACACAAGCGCTCAATGACTGATAACAAATACCTCTTTTGATGAGCAGTCGAAGTTTTGAGTTCAGCCACAGGAAAGTATATTTCATCCCAAAACACAGGAATTTCACGTTTAAAGTCCGATCGCAAGTTCGATATGAGAAGCCAAAAGATCTCCATCGTCAATTCAAATACGGGCGCCAAAGGGGACACAGCGTTTCTCGAGATGGTCAAGTTGATGTATTGGCGGACCATATTGATAAGCCTCGTGGGTTCGTTGGTCTCGTTCGAAGTTATCACAACATCACGGCTCAAGAACACCTCAATGTGTTCTTTCAATATAGTATGGATAATGTGCAATGACAATAATTTGGACCTGACAGAGTGTGATCTCATATCAATGCTTTCGGTCTCCAAAGGCTTCACCAGAAGCTTGCACATGGCTCTGAATATCAAAAAAGCATCTTTAACCGCCACATCGCCGTCTTGCTCGGACATGAACGAGATATCATCAGCGCGCTCACCATCGAAAGTATCGTCCTTAATGCGTTCCATTTTTTTCAAAGTAAGTTTTTCCGTCAGCGGGTCGGATACAGGGAGCGAGGAGGACGAGTCATCATTCGCCATCGGACTATCTCTCATACCGTGCGCATTCTGCTTCACTTTTGAGCCGTTTTTAAATGATGGCGATTCGGAAATTCTCAGAAAAATGGCGCTAATTATCTGGCTGAGAGTGCCCTGAGACACCGCCTGATTTCTGGGTGATAACGAGAAGATGAAAACATTGTAAATTTGACGGACAGCTTTGAGCAAGGAGGAGCCGTGGCATGGCATCAATAACACACAGTGCATCAACGCCCGCACAACTTGTGTTTCCAACTCTGGATTCGTGCCTTCACCTTCGAAACATGCCGCAATAATATCAACTGACCTGTCCGTGAGTTCCACTTTGTCGGCCTCAGATTCAAACAGCATTAGATCGAAGAGCTTCGCGAAAAGATCCACGGCGATTGACTTGAGGTCACTACTCAATGCCTTTTCGCAAACCATCTGCAAAGCGTCGAAAATAGCGTCCACATCTTTAGGTTGATTCGTGTCCGTCAAACTGTTGAGGGCCTTTTGAACGCTCGACTTCATAGCCTCGTTCTTTTTCATCTCTTTGTGTGCTATGATGGTGTCCAAGTTTTTTTTAAAAATGAGACAGTTTTGGCTTGAGATAGTGCCGGAGACTGAGGGTGTGGCAGGCAGTCCGACATGCAGTGCAGCTTGTGTTGTCTCAATAGCAACAGGTTCCGCGAGGGTATCGTTATTAACGGGAAAGGACTCAGGCTCAGCATCTGCAGTCGTTGAAGTCTCGACTATGGGATCTAATTCATGTTCTAATCCCAGTGTGTTGGCCGCTTCATTGGTGAGCACTGTTTCGATAGGCTTAGGAGTCGGCGAGTTACCACTTATTTCGTTCAGTTCATCTGAATCGACATTGCCATTCAAGGGCCGACTATGATCAGATGTTAAGGCCACAGCATCTTCGTCCGCTGGGTGTGTCAACGAGACACTAACCGGCTCTGAGCTATTTGAAGATGGAGACTCTTCGTTTGAAACTGCTGATTTACGTTTGGTCCCCTCTTCCGATTCTGGGTTCACGTCGATAGGCTCTTTAGACTCAAGACCGTCTTGAGAAGCCGCTTTTGGTGACGTCGCTTCTATTGGCGTCGAAGAATGAGCAGCATCCTCCACGGTGGCTGCGTGATCAGGTTCAATTGCATCAGCGGTTGAATCAGACATTGTCGCGCGCCGTTCAAGCCTGTGAATGTCGAAAACCGGTGTGGAAATATGGGTTGTGAGCAGTTTTTGGAGGGAGGGCAGTGCTTGGACCGAGCCAGCGTCGGTTTTTACGTGCAGGAAAATTAAACAAGATTTCAATATCCACTGTCCCTATAAATTGTACAATCTAAAGTCTTAAAAAGAGCTCAAAGCAACAGCAGTGGCTTGGAAATCATCGTGAGAAATAGACACACTCACGCTCTTGACTCCAGCGGCATCAGCAGCTTCCTTGGCAGATCCTTTCAATTCAACTTGAGGGGCTCCCTTGGCATCGCGAGAAATCTCAATGTCCACTAACGCGGCCCCAGCACCCTTCGATTCAACGCCCAAAGCCTTGAACACAGCCTCTTTGGCTGACCAAGTGCCGGTGAACGAGGCTTGCGGGCAAGCTGACTTGGAACAGTAAGCGCGCTCGGCATCAGTGAAGTTACGCTCCAAGAACGTCTCATTCTCAATGTTGACGGCGCTCAACAACTCAACATCCACGCCGACGCCCTTGCTTCCTTTGTTCAAGGAGGATAAGGCCTTGGCAGTGGCCGCAGTGGATTTGCTCACGTAGTTGTCGGACTGAATGGCCTTTTCCTCAAAAGCATATGTGTTGCCCTTGTTGTTGAGACGAGCCAATGGGTCCAAGTAGACTGGCTGCTCCAACTCATCACTGTAAGGAGCCTTATCCTTTGCCTGGAACATGGTGTTGCGAGTGATGGCATTGTGCATGTAGCGGTAGGTCTTCTTGTTACGCTGGTTCACACGCAAGACATAGTCATCGTAAGAAGCCTTGTCCAAAACGGCATACAAGTAGTCGGGGTGGACAGCAATGGCCTGAGCACCCTTCTGGCCGAAACCAAATGACGTCACAGAAACAGCCTTAATACCATCGGTCTGGATGCTTCTGGATGGGAACAAGACGTGGTCGAAATCCTCCATGATCAGATCAACATTGTCAGCATTTCTGTTACCGGGAACAAGACCAGAGTTCAAGATCTGAATGGCACCGTTTAACATCCAAGCACCGGCAGCACCCTTGGGGTGACCAGTCAAGTATTTCTGGAACACACCAAAGACGGGGTTACCCTCGGTTCTACCCAAGTGTTTCAACATGGCATCAATAGTGGCCGACTCGTTCTTGTCATTGGCCTTGGTGGAAGTACCATGGAAGGACGCAACACCCAAGTCATCGATAGTCAAGTTGAAAGTAGCCAAGGCTCCTCTCAAAGGAGCAATTCTGGGGTCAGACTTGTAGAAACTGTTGCCCCATTGAACCTTGGCGCTCGAGCTTTGACGCTTGGATTCACGCTGGATCTCTTCGGTACGCTCTCTCATGAACTCGTCGAGATTGAAATTGGCACCATACTCTTCCTGGGCAAAGCCAGCCTCGAACTGGAGGTTGTTATACTCGTTCTCCTCCCATTGCTTGATCTGGTTTAATCTGTTGTCCAACTGTCTCTTTCGGTACTTGATGTTCATCATTGATGAGGGGTACTTCAAGTCGCCATGGTGCTCTCTAGCAGTAGTCAAAATACCCTTTCCAGGAGCTGGGACGGAACGGCCAATCTTGTCGGTGGCAGTGGCGGTCATCGCTAAGATGGCATAAATGGGAAGTCCCATCTTGAGGGCCAAAGCACCAGACATAATAACTTGGATACCCGAACCTTGTGCTTCCATGAATCCGCTCCTCGTGGTAGTGGTGGGTCTGGACATCTCGCTGGGGGTCCTACCATGCTCAAACTCGGTAAGTGAGTTGGAGGTCGCGTTCATGTTAGCAAACTCATAGGAACCTTCCTCCTGGAAGTCGTCGTATCCACCAACGAGACAGATCTTGGCCTTTCCACTAAGAATGGTCTCAACACCAATATCAAGAGACTCAACAGCGGTAGCACAGGCACCAACAGGGGTCTTGATGGGACCGGAAGACGACAAGAGCAACATGTTGACCCAAGCGGACATGGTGTTGATGAATGACTCTTGTAAAATGTCATTTTGAACAGGCTTGTCGGCGTATCTGTCTTTAAACATACCGCGCAAGGCCGAAACACCACCCATACCGGAGCCGGAACAGTTACCGACCTCGGAGACATGAACGTATTTGTAGAATTCAAAGGGGTCGGTGATTCCAGAGGCCAACAACGCTTCAACGGTGGAAACCAAAACGTACAAGGTGATGGGGTCAACTTGCGAGATAGTGTCCTCAGGAATTCCATAAGTGCGGGCGTTCCATCCAGTTGGGACTTGACCAGCGACCAAACGGTCGAAGCGTAAGGCCTTGGGAACAAACAAAGTGGCGCCCTTGAGAATGCGAACAGTATACTCGCCAGACTCGGGAATTTCAAAGATCTCACACTTGTCGCCGTGCTCGTGCTTGTACTGCTCGGCGGTCTCCTTTGAGCACTCGAAGGAATCCAAGTCACTCTGGATGACAACTTCTTGGATCATGTGCTTTTTCTTGGGGTCGTAGCCGTCAAACAATTCAGGCTCGATCAAACGGATACCTGAGTGGTCCAAAATCTCTTGCTCGTATTTGGCCTTGATCTCCTTGTCCTCAACGGGCTGCTGGGTCTTCGCATCGACCCATCCAGTGTAGGGCTTACCCTTAATATTACCGTTGTGGTACTTGATCATACCCATAATCCAAGCCATCTCGATCGCACCTTCTAAACTGAATTCACCGTAAGCCTCCATTTCCCATCTGGTACGGGAGTTACCCCAGGGGCCGACCTCGGAGAAACCAGTAACAACAATGACGCTGTCCAAGTCCAACATGCCTTCCAACTCAGGGGAAGTCTGCTTAATCTCCTCATAAGGCTTCAAAGTGGGGAAGTTAAACTTCATATTAGAGCGGGGCTGCACCTTGGCCTGGTGGTATTTGGCGTCCACGGCATCACCGTTCACAACCTTCTGTTCAATGGCAGATTCAATAGAGACAGCACGTCTAACGTCAGAAGTGTCGGTCAAGTCGGATCTCAACTTGGAAGTGAACTCCTTCAAGTTCTCGATGGATTGCAAGCCACCGTTCAAGTCAGCCATAACAGGCTCCTCCTGGCAGAACTCGGTGAGTTCAGGAGTCAACAATCCCAAAATGTTGAAGGCCATCTCCTTCTGAGAGAAAGTTCTGACACCCATCTTCTCGATGCCCTCAGCGATGATGTTGTTGCCACCCATCAAACCAGTACCTCTGGTCCAACCTATAATAGCACCGCAAATTGTCAACTTGGAGGCCCAGTCCTCAGAGTGCCATCTGTTGAACAAAGTTTCCAATGAGATCTTCGACTCCGAGTACAAACCGTCAAAGCCAAAAGTTCCGTGGTTAGGCGACAAGGGCAAAATGACCTGAGCGGGTCTGGTGTCGCTGGTCTTCCTCGATTTGACGGCACCCAACATTCTCAAAAGGTTGGTCAACATGACTCTGTGAGCAAACTCAGAGCGAGAATCGATATTGTCCAAACCGTTTCCATTCTCGGGAACAGCAGCGAAAGGAATAATGACATCCAAGTCCCAGCCCAAACCGCCCTGCTTGACGTCATCGTAAATGTATTTGATGAGAGCGTCAACATCTTGCTTGGAACCTTGATTAAAGGGAACAACAGTCAAGGTAGATCCCTTGGCACCATACCTGGCGTACATGTTCTGATAGTATTCAGTCACAGACTTGGAGAATCTCGAGGTGGTCACAATGACCTTGGCTCCACCAGAGATCAATCCGCGCAAAATCTCAGCACCAATAGAGCCCATACCGGCACCGGTGACCAAGACGTACTTGTCCTTGTAAGTTGTACCGTTGACAGCAGCGCTCTCCAAGCCGTCCAAGTAGGTAGCAGACAACTTGCGATCGTAGGCCCAGCCATCCTTGTTCTTGCGTTGAATGTGCAAGAAAGGAATGGTCTCGCTGGGGATAGTGGAGGAGACAGGCTGCAAAATGTTCTGCTTGTCGGGCAAAGTTCTGATTTCATCATCATCAGAAGCAGGGGTCACGTTGCTATCGGAATCGGACTCTTCAGCGGGCGTAGTCGCTCCGGTTCTGACACCAGCCAAAACGTTGCCAGTGGACCGGTGGGTTTCGATCTCGCTGGAAGACTTGACAAAGTTGATCAAGTCATTGTACAAGGTGTCGACCTCCAACTTGTTGATCTTGGAAGCCTGCTTAGTGATGGCGCGGTAAACACGAGCCAAGTCCTCCTCGATGGTGGGCTCATTGGTGGTATTGGCGCCACCGATGGCCATCTCGTACACGTATTGCTCAAACTTGCGAACAGAGTCCTTCTCGGCTTCCTCGTAAACGATCTTACCTTGGCGATCAATGGTAGTCTTTGGTCCTGTGATTCGTGAAACGTCCTTGTACACAGGGCTCATGTTGATGACTTGTTGACAGTTGTCGACCAATCTCTCACCCATGCGCTTGGCCAACTTGTAGGTTTCGCCCTTGGCTTCCGGGCAGTGATCAATGTGGTATTGCATGAACTTGATCAAAGTGGGATTGGCGCGGTTCATGATTTGGATACACTGGTCTATAGTTTCGCGGTCGACAGAGGTAAGCTTACCAAAAATGATGTCAAACCACATGGACAAAACATCTTGACGAGCCCAGTTCCAGTAAGAGTCGTAAGTGCGCGACTTCTTGGAGGAGAAGGTAGGCTTGATACCATTTGCATAGAAATCTCCATGCTCAGCAAGCCACCAGTCTAACTCAGTTTGCAAGACTGCAGTCGCTTCACGCTCCTTGAGGTGAGCCTTTGCGCCCTTGTTCAAGTCAACCTGCAAGTAGCGAGCAAGAACTTCCAATTGTTGTCTAGCCAAGCGTTTGTTCTCGGAAGTCAACGCGTCCAAAGCAGCAGAGTCAACAACAGCGCCACCGGCACCAGCACCGGGTCCAGCAGCAGCCAGATCCGAAGCAAGAGAGATTCCAGCAGTGGAGGCGTACTTTTGGGCAGCAACATCCAAGAACAGCTTGGCATCAGCCTCAGAGCCTAAACGGGCCGCGGGCTCGTTGACCAAGGCTACCAACAAAACAGAATCTTGTCTGCCATGACCAAAACCGAAACGGGTCTCCAAGTACTTACGGGCGTTCGTGATGGAGAATCCACCAGGCATCTTCGATGACATCAAACGGCCGATCAACGAGGTGGAGGTCTTACCCAACTGGCCGTTGAAAGAGTCTTGGAATGTCTCGGCCAATTCCAGTAAGGGTGTGTCCTCAGGCTTCTCGGGAGTTGAACCAAACTCCTTTCCTAAGTCACCAAGAATCTCGTTCTGAACTGTCGACTTACCGTTGACCAAGTCTTTAATAGCCTTGGACATTGGAATAGTGTCCAATGGCTTCTTGAGCTTGTGAGCAACCAAGACGTGAAGAAGAAGCGCAGCTGAGACGGGGGCATCTGGGACGGCTTCAGAAGCAACAGCAGGCGCAGCAGAAGGTGCAGCAGCAGCGACAGGGGCGGCGGCAGCAGCGGGGGTGGCGGCAGCGGGAGCTTCCGCGGCAGGCGCAGGAGGCTCAACGGGGTCAGGAGTATAGTAGATCTCCTTGGCATCCTTGGAGTAGCACAAAACCTGACGTTGCAAAGAAAGAGCGGCATCATACAGTTCATACTTCGCCTTGATGGTACGAGAGGCCATGCCAGCCAAGGTTGGGGAGGGGCCGATTTCGACAACTCTCTCAGTGTTGTGCTCCTGCAAGAACACGTCCTGAGTCTCAATCCATCTCACAGGAGAAGCGAACTGATAAGCCAATAACTCTGTCAAGAGAGTGTGCGACAACTGCTGTTCGATTTCGGGTCTCATTGTGAAGTCGCAGAGAAGTAGTTAACGAAAGATTCAAAGAGACAGGGCGCGTGGTACTTTTATTATTTCTGAGATACGGACCCACAAATTTAATTGTTGGTTCCTGTATTTCCAGGTATTGCGGTAAGGATGTATACCTGCCCAACATTCTCTGTTCCCAGGTAACTTTGCAAAAGAACCTCGGTGAAGTTTCACATGAACCGTGCTCAGATGGCCGCTCTGTTGAAACTGAATACTTCGCTTACCCCGTAGATCTCAAGTTCTGAAACCCAACTGACATGCTTGGAAGCAGATCCTGATAAACAGGCGATGGAGTTACCCGGATATCTGCGTGTAGACTTGAACAAAAAATTTCAATGTGGTTTCACACGTCCCTTTCATTCTTTGTTTCTCCCGTTCAATTCTCTCTCTCCCATTCAACTCTCTCTCTCCCATTCAACTCTCTCTCTCCCATTCAACTCTCTCTCTCCCATTCAACTCTCTCTCTCCCATTCAACTCTCTCTTTCTCCCATTCAACTCTCTCTCTCCCACTCAAATCTCTCTCTCTCTATCCTTCTTGTTCTATCCCTTTCACTATTGATATCTCTCGGAATAAACAGAATTGACACTTACTCTCACAACATGTAGTTCTCTCTCCTCTTTTCCTGTAGAAAAATCAACCCAACGCTTAATGCCTTCGCATCTGCCCTGATCATATTCGTTTATTTTCAGTTTAAATTGGCCTACGCGAACACTTTTGCAGTTGGAATAACAACAGATCATCTCCACCCTAACTTGATAGTGCTCCGAGCGCTTTTGAAAAATTAGTATCACTTTGGGACTACTTTAAATGATCGATATCCTTGTTCATAACCTTGAACTCTTCTCGAACCCCACGGTGAACCACCCGATTTTAGTCGAAAATTGAAAATGGCAAAAAAAGAATGGAAAGGATTTGCTGGTGTTAATGATACCCGCGAGATTCGAACTCGCGCCTCCGGAGAGACCAGGACCTTACCCTGGCGCCTTAGACCAACTCGGCCAGAGTACCCAAATCCTAACAACGAAAAATTAGGGCTCGACACACTATGTTTAAGACATTGAAGTATCGTGAGCTGAGGGGACATAGAGAGTGCTAGAACGCATTATCAAGATGGAAGATACCGAATGTTTTGGTTTCCGCTGTGAAAAAAGGGCGCATCCATAGGTACGAGCCCTATCTAGGGAGTTGGGCGTCGCCAATGAATGTTGAATTATTGCAGATTCGAGAGTGTATGCGATTTATGCAATCGCAGTATCAGTGATTTGAAGAGGCCGAGGATATGCACAGTCGGGTGATTCGTTAATGAATATTGATCATACGCTCCTTCGTGTTCTTCTTTTTTTTTTTGAACATGTTCTTATGTGGTTGTGTCAGGTCACTATCCAGAAGAATTTCTCAACTTATTCGCCCAAGCCTACGAAAAGAACAATGGGGTTCAGATGGTAGATATCCAGGTCCAGTACTTAGGTAGGCAGATTCCCCGGAACGAGTGATGCTAAGAGCTCACGATGGCAACATCTTCTGTAGAGTGCGAAATCTTGCAATAAGGGGCAGTAGAATACTTTTTGATGTCATGAATCTCCATAGAAGTCATATAGTCGTTTATCTTGCCCTTGAGATGCCTCTTCAAGGTGTGTAGTTCCCGCCATAAACTTGTAACTTGTTTCTTTTTGCGGCTTATCTAGCTATGTACTATCTAAATTTGCTACCAACGCAACTCCAGGAGAGTAGGATGGGAACTGCCGTTACGCACGAGGAACAGGACTCGCTGGCGTCTAGGCGGCCGCCATACCTGCTAAAACCCATTCTTGCAAAGGAAAGGGTTGATGTAATGGGCCGATGTCGGGCTGTGACATGGTTTATGCTTTATGCCTGACTTGAAGGATCGGGCATTAGTTATTCAGTGAGTGAAGACGAACAGGACGACCATTTGGCCGAAAAGGGGGCTGTCAATGGTTTTTTTTTGTTCAAGATTTTAACCCTTGTAGAATACACAAGCAACCAGAAAAGCAACTCGAAATCCCTTCTGGAAGATTTTTTTTTTTACAAAAAGCACATCATGTCTCGATCAAACAAACCCTCAAGATACTTGATACCAATCAAACTCCCAGCCTGCAGCCTGTAGAGGTAATTATTGGGTGTGTGGCCGTTTAAAGCTGCAGAGAGACCTCGAGTAGGGCACTAGGTATTGCAGCGTGGATGTTTGAAAGAATGGCTGCGAAAAGATCACCCTCTCAAAGGTCTCGAGGCATGAATTTGAGGAAACTAGACTAGTTTATATTGCAAATGACCACACGAACCATCATGAAGCGAAAGGTGTACGTAAATGATATTGGTGTGGGTTGAGGCTATCGAATGAATTCCAAAGTGGTCAAGCACCAGCTTGATGCGACTGAATGTCTTATGACTATTGTGGTACGGATCTTTATGAATAGTTAGGGGCCCCTACTGTCAACTAGAGCTGGATTACAGTTCAGAGATGCGAGTAAATACAACACACTATATGATAATCGTCCATCGAATTCGATGAGCGCCTTTTTCTCCCTAGAAAGAGACTTATTCTTTAGCGATGGCATGTTCTTCCGATGGTGTCCATTGGCAGGAAAAGAGGTGACACCCCAAATTGTCAACACTTTATGCTAGCATCGCTCATTTCGCCATTCAGATGCTTGAAAGAGTAATGACGCTCGCTATCAAAATCAATCCATTGGATACAAGGCTGAATGCGAACAATGTCATTACTGTAGTTGCAAAACTGTGATTTACGAGGTGCGAACCAGTCCCACCCGCACGACAGATGATAGTGGAGCATATCGTCGCAAATGAGAGAGCCACCTCCTTCGACAGGGACTGAGGCGGTATGCTTTCCCATTGATTCCGGAAGCGCAAAGGATACATGCTTCAATCGAGTTAGATAACGAAAGATTTTCATAATTGCTGGTATTTGACTTTCTGCAAGGAGAAGGTGTAGTGACTGTATATTCTCAAACCGACGGAGTTGTCCCATCATTTTGTTGGCTCCCAGTACACTGCAGTATGAGCCATTCACCTCGACACTAAGCTCTTTCACATTGACTGGGCATTCGGAAAGAACTTGGGCTAATACTTGCCCGCAATCTTGGTGGCAGCCGATCTTCATCTTGAATGATATTGACGTGATCAGCGTAGATGCCTTCTTGAGATTTCTTAAAAAATGCATTGTTTCGTAGTTAAAATCGATGGGCCGCTTCCACTCACAATGAAGGGAGCGTAGCTCATGAAGATATGGTGCTATTGATGCCATCAATATGCCAGGACCCTCCTCCGCACAGTGAACTATTGTCAAATGGTGCAACGACAGGAAGTTGATTGAATCACGCAAAAGTCTCACATCGCTAACTGATACATGTAATGAAGCCAAGGCCAAAGAACGTAAATTGAGGGGCTTCGATGAGCCAGTTCTCGAGAAAAGTTGTGATATGAGGGTGGGCGATGATGTATCAAACGGAAGCGAGCCTAAAACGGGATTTTGACCCAACCGCAAATGTTGGAGATTTGTGCAAGCACCTAAATCAAAGAGGTCCAATCGACTTGGACTATCTGCATTTGAAATATCAAGTGTCGTGAGAGAGGGCCAGGAGATCGAATTTTGTATACCCGAAACCTCGAAGTTACCGCAAACTTGACTCCAACAATTATTGCCATTTAGTTTGTGCAAAGGAAAGTTGAAACTCAAGCAGAACCAGTGGAATACTGAGATACGTCTGCAGTGAAAAAGAATATCAGAGAGCGACTGCAAAAACGCCGATTCAAGGACATCGGGGATCTTTTCATGAAATACAAGCGTTTCAAGCTCGAGGCAGGCGTGTTTGCTTCTCTGTAACTTTTTGAGTAACAGGTTAAGTGCATATAAGGAGCGCACTATAACGGGAACTGTTCCATGTGTGGCGTGTTGTTGATTATCTTTGGACACGCAGGTAAGATCAGCCGGATTCTTTGTCCGAGAGTCAACGTGTATGGACCTGTAAAGTCTTGGCAGCACGGTACGAAAGAGGGTGCTGTGTGTGTTGGCGAGGGCAAGAGCATCATTTTGACCTAGCAAGCATGCAATGTGATCGATAATCTCCGTTGGTAAATCTTGGATCATTAGCTACAACAGAGTAATAAGATTGTTCCAGGTCGGAAGCTCTCTATATATATACATGCCTGAGCAACACATGTGGATAGTTCCCAGTGTAAGGTATTCGGCCCGTTGATCGGAGATTGAACTTTCGCTCGTGTAGACCACAATGTATAAAAAGAAATACCTGAGCTCCTCACACAGGTTTTATCTGATCGATCAGATAACAAAAGACTTCAATTCCGAGTCGCATTTAAGGACGTGTGAATGTATAATCGCGCTTTTCTCGGCAATTTGACGCGCGATTTCAAGACGCGTCTGCCGACATTCAAAGGGGGCGTAGATTCTTATAGAACTGATGACAATGCCAAGAATCTTTTCTACGTGGGTGAACTATGAAAAAGAATTGGAAAACGTTGAGCCAAGATTAAGTGGGAGTATTGACGGGAACACTCGTTGTAAATCCCAACGACAAAGGAGCCACACAACACCTAGAATTTTTACAAACTGCAATGAATTTGATCGGAGATACGTGTTTCACAGGATGACTATTGAATCAAAGTTTGAGATTTAGCGAGAGATGCATACCCATTAAAAATTTGACGATGAGATCAAAATAGTTATTCCAGGTGACTGTATTTCGCCGAGCCATAGTCCTGCATCAGCACCTACCCACGATGAATGGAAACCGAGGGAGATTATCGACTGAATCCCTGCCTCTAACTGTCGTCGCGGGATGACCAGGGCAATTCTGTTATGATGCCCTACGTTGAAAGTCACGAGACCCCGAGCCACGGCTAGTTTGAATCGCATCTTGGGAAACATGTGGGAATGTCCGTGTAGAAATTTCTTATAGTATAAATTGTACCTGAGCAATCGACGCAAGGAATCATCATACTGATTAGCAATGAATGGAAAGATGTGGTGATGCACAAATATATGAACTCTAGAGAAAAATACCGGCAATAGGCACGGACTAACCATGAAGGTCAACAAATGCAGGTCAAATGAATTAGGGCATTTTGCCAGATGCCGCGGCCGACAATGCGAGTTGTGCGGCTGACTACACTAGTGACAAGATCTTGTGGCGAGCAACGATAAACAGGATAGGAACCGCGACCCTCTCCCGACACGGGCTCATTCAGTACACGCAGCCAACTCGATTCAAAGAAACCCAGTTATGAGTGTCCAACTCGATTCAAAGAAACCCAGTTATGAGTGTTCAACTCGAATCAAAGAAACCCAGTTATGAGTGTCCAACTCGCATCAAAGAAACCCAGTTATGAGTGTTCAACTCGAATCAAAGAAACCCAGTTATGAGTGTCCCCCAAGTGGATGCATATCGTGTGATGTAATACGCCTCAGTGAAGGCCAATTATGACCAAGCTACACATTTCTTGATAAAAGCGGCGAAATTCGGGGGAATTCCGGGGTGGCCGGCATATGATACGATAGATTTCATTGGCTGAGGCGACGAATACCTGCCGATAATCGATGGTTGGCGCACGACAAAATTTTGTGCCGTCCGATCGATTTTGGGGCCAGCCAACGGCCATCAAAAGAAGTGCCAACATTAGGAATGTGGGATTTTCACAGTGGATCGTATACTGATTTAGAAAAATTTCGAGAACACAAAGATGTCACCAGCAACATCACGAAGCAGTCCGTAACTTGGTAATCATCTTCTGTATCAGCGTTGGATCATTGGTAACTTGTAGTGAAGGTATTCATGCACTGAATAGGTGAGAGCCTGGGAGGCCGCATGCTTGAGAATGTTCCCAATCGGGCGCGGACAATTCCGATTTCCGACTTTGTGATCGGAATAGTGCGGTACATATTATATATTGATGGCGGTGAGATGATGCCATGCGCGCATTTCCAAACCAACGACGTTAGTGCACTGCCAAGGTCACAACGACGTTTTTTATTGTGGAATTGACTTTTGGTTTGCGAGGAGAATAAGCGAACGAGTTTGATCTCAGTACGAAACCTTGCAACTAGTACATCAAACAGTAACGTAGCTGTGATCGAGACGACAACGACTCTCGTTCACTTTACTTACACCACCCCGACCCACTCATTCTCTCTGTCAAAAAAAGAGAATACTCAAGGGCCCAGGAAATTCATCACTTGAGGCTCATTCGGAAACACACAGAACATCTCCATTGCACGATCTCTTTCGGAGGAACGACGATTCCCTATCTATCGTCACCTTCCAGATCTCATACGTGCATACAAGCCCAGTACCATCTGGCCCTTGTTCACAGATAAGCGGAGATTCCAACCGAAGAATTCGACCTTTACACTTGCGACCACTAGAGCAAGGAACGTATTGACGTTTGCTTCATAGGAAACTCAGCGCGTGCCTGCAGACTATTGTCAAGAGGCTTATCATAAGCACACGCCAACCTCGCCTTGAACCTCGCCCTCATATTTTGAGCACGGGACTTGTATCACACAGAGTGATTTCGGTGGAGGCTCCCGTCTTTTTTTCGGTAAGCTGACGGTTCTATCTCGATACCTTCAGACTTGTATCAAACCACGGACCATCACCTTTTCTGAGAACAACCCCGACTCGTGTCTGTAAGTGTCGCTATTTATTGAAGGATCATCCAATAGAGACTTGTGGCTTCTCTTTCGTTCCATTTGCACTACCTAAGCTCTATCAGTCCCGCTTTCTTTTCTGGCCGTATCTACGTCAGATCTATCTCCCCCACCTATATCGCTTGTTCAACTCGAACATGTTTGGAGCATCCGCACTGCTGGCCACGGCCCAAACAGCTGCTATCAACATCAACGTCATCCCCTCATCCGATTCTGATCTCTCCGCTCCCGGTGCCGCCACCGGCAGTATCCCGCAACCCATCGACATTACCCACCAACGCCCCCCACATGCCATGTTCAACAATGGCCGTTTCCGCAGAGAGTCCCTCGCGCATTCCCAGGGCATGGGAGGCGTATCATGGGGCTCTGTCACTATTGGTTCCTGGTTGAAAGATGAGGTAATGATGTCCACCAGCTACGGTCAGAACCAGAATGTCCAGGCCCCTCATCTGGGCCAGTACTACGCCGGGAATGCCCTTATCAATCCTCGACGTGGCCTGATGCGCCACCATACTGCCCTGCCCCCGGTTCATACGTCATACCTTCCGGACTTGGAAGCACACTTTTGTAAGGATTATTCATGTTGTGGCGAACACCTTCCGACGCTACATGACTTGTTGCGGCACTACGAAGAGGCTCATATCAGTCCTTCGCCTCCAACAGATAATGATCCCCTCATGCACAGTAATCGGAGCAATCATATTAATAACATGCACAATATCATGGAAACCGTCTCAACCAATGATGTGTTTCTCAATAACAGTCAGGGCGACCGCGACGACTCACATGCCCATGATATGGGCCACGCTCAGCGACCAGGAAATGTCCAGCAGCGCCAAAATCATAGCCTGCACCAGAACTCTACCCAACAACAAACATCTCGTGCGAGCCAACTTCCCATCCGCAACAATGCCGCGGGCCACCAATCTTTCAACATGACCCAGGGACAAGGAAGTGGGTCCGGCCCAGCGGGACAGCAGCATCAACTTCCTCTGCATAAGCAGCCTCATCAGGCACCGGCCCATGGCCGGACGCTACCACCTCGCCGCATGAACATCCCGCACCCTGCCCAGCGCTTGGGGATGCCAATGCTGGTTGACGACGAAGAGGCCATGTATATCGATGACCCTGCTCGTCATTTGTATGTGATGGAGAATGATGAACACAAGCCTTATAAGTGCCCTGTTATTGGGTGTGAAAAGACATACAAGAATCAGAATGGGCTCAAGTATCACCGGCTTCATGGTCATCAAGGCCAGACGTTGAAGGAGAATGCCGATGGAACTATTTCAATCATCGACCCCGAATCAAACACCCCGTATTTGGATGGCGCTGGTATGGAGAAAGATAAGCCATATAGATGTGAGGTATGTGGAAAACGATACAAAAACTTGAATGGGCTAAAGTATCATCGAGGCCATACCACGCACTAAGGGTATTGTGTGAACTGGCCATTACGCATATACTCATGATGGGGCGTTTTACTCATATTTACTGTTCGAGCAGTCACGATTGCTACGGCCGATCTCTTCACTTGGATCGATCGAGTATAAGATTTTCAAAGTGGCCGATAGGGGTTTTCCAATACTTCTGCACGACGTGACCTGGCCATTGCAAGGAAAGCGCCTCCTGTACACATTTACCACTACCACAACAAACACCGCGCCGACCACGACGATATCCAAGGGAACGCGCAATGAACATTGGGCGACAAACTCCACCAATGAAACAGACATTGACACACACCATGTAGATTAACAGTGACACCAATCGCGGATGCACTCAAGATAAGTTAGAAACTTGCATATAATTGGATGCGATAAGCTAGCAATCAAATTTGAATTTTAGACTAAATGTGGGGGTAGGGGGCACCACCACAAATGCTTCCCGGCGTCTCGAGACAAGCGTTGAAGGTCCCACTTACATTCTTTCGCTACTCCGTTTATATCGCATCGATCTCGTCGACAATACTATGCGTATTGCTCCCGCTCTCCATCTTGACCTACTGGCATTTTTACACCGCGTTGGTGCCGCAACCCACACAGCTCATTGCCTTGAAGGGATATACCCAGGATATTGATCTTTCGACGACGTCCTCTCTCAAATTAGATCAAAACTCGGACTACCGTGTGAATATCATGTTGACGGCAGTATGCAGCTCAGCCAGCAAGGGCCAGGTCTTACAGTTCCCGTATACTTTCAGCGTGCAGGGATCATCCGAACCACTCTATAAGGATTCTTTCTTTATCGATTGCGACACCAGGTACATCCACAATGCCCATAATGTTTTTGTGCCGTATAATTTGCGATACTGGTTTTCGCCCTGGCTAGTGAATCATGCCAAGACCACAAAAATCGACTTGCGAGGGTTTCTCATCAATGGAAGAGAAGCGGCGCGGACCATGAAACAAATGACCCTCCTGATCGCAGACGGCAACGGATACTACTTTATGATCGATACTCATGCATCGCAGATCGCGTTCTCGGTTGTCTATAGCGGGTTCAGGTATTACTTGGTTAGATACTTTTACCTGTGCTTCTTACTTGGGCTGCTAGTGCTCTGGTCCATTAGCACTTTGGTATGTCTCATTACGGTCGCGGTTTTGAAAGTGCGAAACCAGGAACAGGGCAAAGCAGGAGACTCCCTTCAGCGTGGTTGGACATGCAGGGAGGAAGATGAATTCGCCAATACGAGGGAGGAGACGGCGATTCAAATCAAGCAGGAAGAAATGGCGATTGGAATCAAAAAGGAAGATGAGGATGGTTGGGAAGATGAGCTCCCTACCAAAGTAGAGAACTAGTAGCACGAGCCCTGCCGTCGAGTCCATTTCGACTTGAAGATTCACACCATCGCGATTAGCTTCGCAAGCCCGCACTAACCAGGCGCTCTCCTCCATCAGTCTACACACACTTTAATCGGCTAGCACTGATTCCATCTTTCAGTTCCGTAGCGGCCAGAAGACTTTTCCCTGATGGAAACTGTTCGGCTCCACAGCGCTATTCATGCCCTTCTCTTGATGGGAACTTTTCAGCTACATAGCGCTCTTAGACACACGCTTCTTGTTGTATTCTGTTAAACTCTTCAGCGCTCTTGGACACACACGCTTGTTGTATTCTGTTAAACTCTACAGCGCTCTTGGACACCCTTTTTCTGTTCAGCTCCACAGCGCTCTCAATGGAGCCAGCATTTTTCAGCTACAGCGGACTGACCAGTATATATCTCATTATTCGTATTGATCGTATTCATAAGTGTAACTGGATTCATTGGACACTTCGATCCATCATGGACCAAAAGTGAAGCTTGATTCTTGGAAAGCCTACAAGTAAATATTTTATTGAGGCACGATGCTTCTTTTTAAAGATACAAGTGTGTATCAAAGTCAAAGATCATAGTGAGTGCGGGTATAATGATGCGAGAATGTGATTTTTCTAGGCCGCGTTCAAGAGTCTGAGTTCGGCGGTACAGTCGACTGCCAAAAAGGGGTAGATTCTGCGGAGGTTATCTGCATAGTCCAGATCAAAGTCTGGGTTGAATTGGTCATTCCGGATGCGATGGGTGACGTGGTCAATAAACTCGTCCAATAGGGCGTTGAATTCATTCAAACCTCGTCCGGTCAACACATACTTGGCCAGCATTCGTGCAGACTTGTTGGGGCCCGTACGTACGGGTTTCTCTTGATGATGTTTGCGGTCATCAATGCGCGATGGCGGGAGATGGAAACGAGGGCCGTCGAAATCCAGCTCGGATGAATTCTCACTATCGTCAACTCGGAATTCAGCATACTGGCCAGGCTCACACGTCACAGCCATGAGAGGAATCTGGGCCTGACGGGGGAATCCGTTTCTGGGAGGATGTTGGGCTTCATTCACTTGGAAACATTCATTAGTGTGCGACTCATGGTACTTGCGACACAGCACTTGTCGATTCTTGTCCACAATCAAGCGATGCTTTTGTTGAATGGAATGCTGATCCCAAGTGACGTCGAATTTGAAGATGGGCCTTGCTATTTCGGGCGGATTCCGGGAACACTCGGGGGCTTGTGCACCCATCACCACTTTGCCGTCCATGCCTAGAGTATCTGAATTAAGAGAAGAAGCGGTGGTTGAATATGAGCATGAGGTCGGCACCGATCCGAACGATGACAAGCTGGGGTTGGAAGAGTTTGAGATACGATCAATAGACGAGGAGCTATGAGAGGCGGGTTTGGGGATGGAACTCAATCCGCCTTCCCGGTTTAAAGTTTTGGCATCATGAGGGCCCCAGTTTTTGAAAAACTTGCCCAACGTAGCAACAAGCGATTTGGGTGAGGACGAGCCATCAAGCGCAGACCCTGTTTCGCCACAAGCATCCTCATCAATCATGGACAGAATCAGCGGAGATGAGCAGGTATAAACGGCCTCATCAAAAATCTCATAGGGGCTTGTTTTGCGCAAGTCATTGGCCTTGCTTCCTCCAGGCAGCGAATTGCTCGAGTTGCTTCCGAAAAGGCCGTTCTCGTCCTTGAAATTGATGGGCACAATACAGAATCGCCGGTTCACAAACGGACAGTCTGCGGTCATGAGGGAATCGGTGTGTGAGAGCTGCTGCTTATTATCCCCATAACGGAGCAAAGAGGCATGGATCGCATCAAGCTTAGACTGAAGAGCACGGGTGGTACTGACCAGGCTCAATGACAGAGCGTTATTGGCACCAATGGCACGCCAAATGACAAAGCGCATATAGTAAGATCTAACGGCCGGGTTCCAGTGAGAAAAGAAGCGAGTCAACACCTCGTCACTTATGATCCAGTCGACGAAATTGACCTTGAGGGTGGTGGCGGAATCCTTGAGCCACATGCTGGGGCCACTTGTATTTTCAATCTCATGCTCGGCATAAGTGTTTGGGATATAGTCCCAAATATTGAACAAGAATGAAAAGTTCTTGAGCAAGACTTGAACAAGATCACCATTGCATACCATCATGTAAACACAGCTGAGCCAGAACTCCCAGTCGATGCATTGCATTGCTTCTTCCGACATTCCATTGATATTGTTGAAGAACTCCAGCGAAATACTCAAAATGAGTCCGTTGCGCTGATGGTCATGTATGCTAGTTTCGCGGGCCAATGAGATGAGCGCGCGATCAACGGCCCCGACAAGAGCATCGCCCACATACATCGATTCGGTGCTGTTACAAGTATTGTAGACAATGTAGCGAAGAGTGCGAAAATGCTTGATGATGGACGCATAGTAGATCCCAAACTGTTTATCGTTTAACGCTGGCGGCAGGGGAGGCACCGACATATCTGATGGCGAAGAGAATGGAGGATTAGATGTTTTGGAGGCATTGCTTATACCCAAGCCTTGACGTGGACCATTTGAGGGGCGATTACCTGGAGTTGTTTTCTGGGGTAATCCATTGGCCATGCGCAGGAGTGATAGCAGCATCACTTGGTATATATGGGCATTGACGACCGTGAACCCGGGACACATGTATAGTAAGGTGTGCTCGTCAACATCAACACTCTGTTGCCACTGTGGAGACGCACTGGCCATGGTGCGATGCACAATGTCAATGTAGTGCTTGAAAAATGAATTGTAGACGTTGCTGTCACAGTTGCACCACCGCCTCACCCATCCTGCGTTAGGATCCTTGATGCCAGGAACGGGATGAAGTGGTGTCGGGAGACAGTTGAGGGTATTCACACGTCTAGTGGGACGTGCGTCTCGTAAACCTCGATAATTGATCAAATGATGAAGATGGGAAGGAAAGATATCACGGAGGTGGTTCAAGGCATCAGTTGTGGCATCCAAGTTTAGCGATTTCAAAGAGCAATCAAATGTAGCCTGTCGGACATTTAGCAAGAACAATAGGGCATCACTCACACCAGGCAACGAAAAGAAACTATATGCAAACACCTTACCGGTGAATGCGGCAGTAGCCATCAGGAAGGACTTGAGGTTGGTCATTTTGTCAATGCAAACTTCTAAAGTTTGTGTCATGAGTGACTGGTACCGCAGGGTAGCAGAGGCATCGGCATGCATCCAATCTGAGCGAGAGATGATGCGGGATATGCATTCCAAATAAGCATGTCGATCACTGACTGGGATGGGGGAGCATACAAAAGAGGTCTCACCAGCGTAGTCGTCCGCACTAGAGGCCAAACTTGACATCAGACGAGACTTTGATAATTTCTTCACTTTCAGCGCCAGGATTGCGGCTTGAGGGATGGTGGGAGAAGCGGCAGAGGCCACCTTGCAATTGAGGTTGGCAAGAATCAGGGTCCACCATTTCAAGAGGATGGTGAGGACAACATCAAGCAAACTGCTGAAGATGGGTGAGGTTGGATTAAAGTGAAGGGTCAATAAAGTTTTACCGCGGAGAAAGGATAAAATCGAGGTCCGCAACAAGTTACTCTTGAGGATGCCAGAGCTTTTATGGGAGTTATACTTTTTCAGATTGAAGCGGGATAACAGAGTTTCCAACTCCTTGCATTGCTTTAATATTGACTGAACGATAAGATCATCAGAGTGTGGAGTGACGGAGGAAGGGCCCGACTCTTTTTCGTGGTCCAGTGAGATGGCGATGCTTTTCATGAATTTTGGTTTCATGATAAGTAGATGGTGTCCGTAGATACCCGAGCCTGACTAGCGAGGGGAGTCGAGGGAGGGGCCAGAAAGAGAGACAAAAAGGAGAGTGGAATCAGCAAATAGCCATCCAAAACACCAGGGAAAAGTTATATTTAGCGAGAGTGACAGCCGGAAAGTGAGAGCCGGGAAGTGAGAGCCGGGAAGTGGTGCCTGTGACAAACGGTACAGATCTCAGAAGATGTACACAGTAAAATGAATGATGAGCAAAGATTCCGAAAGGGCTTTGCCGCCTACTGTGACTTTTCTCTGGTATAAAGATTTGTTCACAAGTTTTATACTATCATGCAACACCATGCACCTTGTCGCCTCACCCACTCAAAACCCCCAATTCGGTATCCGGCTCCATCACGTGATGAACATTACACCTTCTGATAGAATGAATAAATATTTTTATCGCCGAAGCCGTGTTCCGGGATAATACTGTAAGGCAAGTACATTGTGTGACGGAGGTACCGCCTCGAGTCAGTTCCCGCTGTAAGGTCGAGTTGACACGTTTTGCCTATTGATTGCGCCAAAGCGGATTAAATTTGGAATTGATAGAGGAATGAGGTATGATGTACAGAAGATGGTCTTAGCAAGTCCCACCTTGAATGTGTAATTTTGTGATCACGCCACGCCGCTTAATCTATAATTTATAGTATATTCACGCATTCCTCATGCTGGATTGGATTGGACGTAAAGTTTATTACTGAAACAAGAATTCAACAGAACGCACCACTTTTTTTGTGAGGGGTTTGGGCTCGGCATGTGTCACACCATGCGTAGCAATCTTGCTAGATTGTTTCTTTTCGAACAATCTTGTCTTCCTGATAATGTGATTGTTGGGATAAAATTCCTCATGCGCGCGGATTTCATTGTCGTGGATTCTCGTAAATAGAAGGGTTGGGGGTATACACAAGCAATCCGTTTAATACCTTGGTCTCATAAAATACTTGGGGACTCTTCTTTTAGTAGTTTGCTGGAGTCGTGATCCTATGTTATCTTGCCAACGCCCATATTCTTAAGTTCAATGCTATCGATCCCAGATTGATGGTGTCAAATATGGTTTTGAGGAATTGTAGAGGAAGTGCTCCCAGTTTCAAGACATCATCCATCCACCATTAGACGGCCAATAAGGAATTTCAACAAAGTTTCCTGAAAACTCGTATAATCACAAATTCATGCCTAACAGCAGTCACACTTGGTCTCAGATCATGGGATTATAGTCACTTGAAGGTAGTGCGTGATATGGGTCTAAGTTTGTGTCCTACGAATCGTGGTATCAACCCGCAAGCCCAATAATGTCCTTTTTTCATTTTTTCATTTTTTTTTCTTCTTCTTTTCGCAGCCATGGTCAATACAGGGTGTGCCAGTCCATGGAATTGTGGAGCGTATTTTCAACGATACCCGCTGTCGAAATAGTCTGATCCACCCTCATCACGAACATAATCAGAAGGTGAGGGATACGTCACATACAACACGAGATATCATATTTATACTGCATCTATTATACTTGGTGGCCGTCAATAGCAACCTTTTAAACATCACTTTCAGAAGCGGACTTTGGTTCTGGCGTGGTGCGAGCGTTTGCAGCTGCGGTGATCAGGGTCAATTGAGCGGTGACCTCATCCAACTCACCTTTGGTAGTCTCCAATTGCGAATTGGCATCCTCCAAGAGCTTGGCGGTTCTCGTCAATTCGGCACTGAGTTCATCCTTCCTTGATGCAAGCGTCGCGACTTCAGCATGTGCAGCCTTTGCGTCTGCTGCTTCGGCATTGGCGACCTTCTTTTGTTCCATCATTTTGCCAAGAGCTTCGTTCCGCTGTTGTTCGAGCTTTGTATTCTCAGCTTCTAACGAAGAAACTTTGCTTTCAAGAGTCTTCATTTCAGCCGTCAAACCGTCTATCTTGGTTTTGGTCTCTGCCACAGCCTCGAGCAGATTTTCGAGCGATTTGTGTTCATCTATCTTAGCTTGTGATGCACTTGCAATCTCCTTGGCTTCATCAAGATCAGTCGCAAGTGATTCTTTTGCGGCCGTCAACTCATCAACTGTTTTTTTCAACTCTGATATTTGGACATTGGCCTGTGCGATTTGCGATTCAAGAGCTTCCTTCTCTGCCAGTACCACTTTATAATTCTCGGAGGCCTCAGATGCTGCTCCAGATGCAGATTCGTTTACCGATAAGAGTTCGGCCTCGACAAGTTTCTTCTCCGAGGTCAATGTTTCGAGTTTGAACTCAAAGTTAGCAACACTTTCTTGTGTCAGTTTAAGTTCCACTGAAACAGATTCAAGAGACTTTTCGCTCTTTTCGAGTTTCTCTTGTACGTCTTTTTTCGAGTCGACCAACGCGTCGCGCTCCTCAAGTGCTGCCGCCAACGTCTTCTTCACTTCACTTTGAGCTTGTTCGGCGCTTGTTAACTTTTCTTTGGTAGTTTGCAAAGAGGTGACAGCGCTATTCAATTGAGTTTCAAGAGAGTTTCTCTTCTCCTCTGTCTCATCGTATCTTCCAGTCATGACCTCTAGTTTAGCGCGGGTCTCATTCAACTTGTCCTCTTTAGCCTCAGCCTCTGCCTCCCTGGACTTCAATGCTTCGGCCATAGACTGCAATTCGGCCGAGGTTGACTCGACCGTCGCCTTTGCGGTAGCGAGTTCCTTTTCGAGCTCAATGCTCTTGATTTGGGACAGTTCAAGCTGGGTCTGTAACTCCAGGGTCCGCGCTTTTGACCCAGCATGATCTTCGCGTACACGCACCAAATCCTCTTGCGCAGCTTGTAAGCTTTTCTTTGTCAAGTCGAAAGATTTGACTTTTTGCAGAGCCAGATTGAGCTGGTCCTCGAGACGGGCAATGAGTTCACGCTTCTCATTCGACTCTTCTCTAGCCGTGTCCCATTCGTGATTGGCGTTTTGTAAATGCTTCTCAAGATCAGCACATCGATCTTGCTGTTCCGTATGCTTGATTGTAATGGTATTCAATTTACCCTGTAAGGAGTCACGTTCCTTCTGGGTTGTCTCGAGAGCTGCAGATGCGTCTGCAAGCCCAGACTCCACTTCTTTGAGTTTTTCCTTCACTTCACCAAGTTCTTGAGTGCGAGTTTCCAAATCTGCAGTGACTTTGGAAAGTTTATTTTGAGCAACAACCAACTCCTTGTCACTCTTATCTGCCAGAGCCTGAACTTCTCTGAGTTTCTCTTCAAGCGTGTTTTTAGCAGTATGCAAATCGCCAAACTCTTTATTTTTAGTATCGAGCAGTTGCTCGAGCTCGCGCTGCTTGGTCTTTGAAGCTTTCAATTCATCTTCGCGAGGCTGGTCTTGCTTTGCTCGATTGGCCAATTCCTCACGGGCGAGTTTAGCATCACTTTCAGCAGCGGCGATCTTGCTATTGGCCGAATCAGTTTCGGCGCGAGCGGATTCAAGATCTTTTTCAAGCGAAGAAACTTGGGTTGATTTCTCTTTTTGGAATTTAGCAAGACTTTCTTCGCCCGATTTCACTTTCTTCTCGAGATCCTCAATCGTGGACTTGGATTTTGTCTCTTTGGCTTCGGACTTTTCGACAAGATCATCGAATTCAGACTTTGCCTTATTCTGCGCGTATTTGAGCTCGGCGGAATGTTTCTCGGTCAAATCTGCAATGGCAGATGCATGTTCTGCAGTCAATGCCTCAATTTTCAGCTCATGTTCCTTAACGAGAGACTCCAATCTCTCGTTGACCTCGATAGCGCGCTTTTCACTTGCTGAGGCAGTTTCGTCAGCTTGTTTGCGAGTAGCCTCACAATTGCGAAGAGCCGACTCAGTTTTCGATTCAAGCTTGGAATAGGAAGACTCGACTTGGGCGACTTTTTCCTTCCAGCCTGAACATTCGCGCTTAAGTTGGTCGATCTCACCATCTTTGGCGACAGTCAACTTCTCAATGGCCTCATTTACTTTAAAGTCTGATTTTTCGGTGATTTGGGCGATCTGAGACTCCAAATCGGCGATTTTCTTCTCGAGTCTCGCAATAAACGATTTTGTATGAGTGGAATCACCGATTTTGGCATTGATCTCTGCCTGCAACTTGGCATTGGCCTTTTGAAGAACAGAGCGGGCCTCGTTCGAATCATGGACTCTTTGAAGGGCCAATTTGAGTTCCTCTTGGTGGGCGGCAAGAGCTTTCCCAACAGAGGCCTCATGTTCCAATTGAAGCTCGTCCCGGCCACGTTTACTGGCGGCAAGAGACTTTTCAGCAAGATCGAGCTTACGACAAAGAATTCGAACCTCGCCATTCACAGACTTCATATCTATGTGCCGGCGATAAAAGGCCGCACCTGCCGAACCGAATCCAACAATCGCAAGCGCCGTGTTCATTGTCATGATGACCCAGTGACCAGAATATTTATGCGATGTCTAACAGACTTATAGAGCTAGCTGCAAAGCTGCAAAAGAGGAAAAAAAAAAAACCTGAGGCCTCGAATCTGCCACGTATCGAGGTCGTTCCAAAATCAATCTGTACACATCTTAACGAAACCAATGGTTACATAAGCAGGACGCGACTAAATCCAACAACTGCATGTGACAGCGTTATCGTGGCGGGGTTGAGAAAAATAAATAAAAAGCTCAACCTTTCGGTATAATTGCTGTGATAATTACACTTACACCGACCCACGCATTCCAAGTTCCACGCTCTTTTTCAATCGACTTTAGTATTTGTATGGGCACAATGGAGACTATCAATGCCCATTCCAAATCCAATCAGCAACTGCAACTGCGGCTGAGACTGCAACTGCGCCTGCGGCTGGCCTCCCGTTCGCGAAATAATCTGCGCTCAACCAGTTTGACTCGGCCCAACTCGCTCTCGAAACGTTCACTTTCCCGCGGCCTGTTGCCTCGCCTCTCAGCAAAGCTCGTATCGTATTCTGACGATAAGACCAGCTCCCCCGAAACTACCGCTTTTTTGGACAATTCTTTACCCCTTGATTTCTTCAAACAAGATTTGCTTACGCTTATTCGGCTTCTCAAACTTCCCAAGTGGCATAAAAGAGCACTTGACGCTCCAAATGTCGAGGTCAACCGTATTCTGGGTGCTCTCACAAACCTGATATATAGAATATCGTACTCTGATGACATGGCCCCGGCATTGCCGGCATTGTTGTTGCGTGTCTACGGGAAGAATGCAGATTCGTTGATTGATCGTGAGCGCGAGCTCGCCGTCTTGGAAAAGCTCCTGCAAAATAATATTGGTCCTCATCTCCTAGGGATTTTCGGAAATGGTCGATTTGAACAGTTTTTGGAAGGGTTCAAAACTTTATCAAAGGAAGATATTAGAGATCCACTTATCTCTCAGATGTTGGGTCGCCGCATGAAGGATTTGCACTATAAAATAGATCTTGACCCGCTCTACGACTATGAAAACCTGCTTCCAATGGTATGGAGATTGACTCACAAATGGATGCGTTTGGTCGAGACATTGTATTTGCCAGTGTTGGGAGATGAAAGCAAGCTTTTCATGATGCCGTTTTCAAAGTTCAAAGCCTTGGTCGCAAAGTATGAGAAATGGTTAACTGCCCACTATGATTCACAGAAGTTTACCGACAATTTCAAGTTTTGTCATAATGATACCCAATACGGCAACTTGTTGTTACACCACTCCTACACCAAGTCCAGTAAAGCCGATCCAAATTATGGTAACGATAAAAACCTCGTGGTCATTGATTTCGAGTATTCAGGCGCAAATTTTCCTGCGCTCGATTTAGCGAATCACTTCTCCGAATGGATGGCAGATTATCATGATCCTGCGCGCTCCTACTTTATTGATGAGTCCAAATTTCCCACTAGGGATGAAATGCTTAATATGATTAACGCATATGTGGAATACGAAAAAGTCCCTGAAACTTCGAATTATCGCTCGAACGCAGACGAGTCCTTACTTTCAGATACCGATTTCCAAGCAAAAAAATTGTACAATGAGACCGTTCTTTGGCGTGGACCAGTACAGGTTTACTGGGCGCTTTGGGGATTGGTCCTGTACGGCTCAGACATGATCAAACGACAGCAAGCACATATGTCAGAAAGCGGCGATAGCGTTTATGCTATTAGCGACGCCCTCGACGATTTGACGGTGGCCGAGTCTGCGATCGAGAATGACGCCATAACTTGTGTCGATGATGATTTTGATTATATTCAGTATTCGCATCACAAGATTGCATTGTTCATTGGCGATTGCCTTGGTCTAGGTATTATCACCAAGGACGAATTGGACCAAAATCTCCTTGACGATGTCAAGTGCCTTGATACGACCTTGTATGATATTTAAATATGAATTGGGAACGATCTTTCATTCGATACGGTGGTGTGATTATCGATTACTACATGCCAAGTTTACATTCTGTTACTTTCGATTCGTTTCCTCCCTCCCAACTCTGTTGGAGGATCGCGAGGAACCTGAACATATAAAGTTGCAGCCATTTCCCACCTAAATTTGCCTGTGTATACGAGACGCCTTACTCTTAAAAAAATCAAGATATTTTCAACAGTCCACTTCAAAAAAATGACCCTCGGCAGAGACTTTTCTTTTCTATGAGTGGGGATGCTTTCTTTCAGGACTACGGGATACAATGGATACGCATTACAGTACTCGCCATTCTTCGATAATAAGATTGCGGTAGCGCTGGCGGCAAACTATGGTCTTGTTGGCAATGGCCGTTTATTCATTCTAGAAATCGGGCCTGATGGTAATATCACTAGCCCCATTCTGTGGGAGACCCAAGATGGCCTCTTTGATATGGCATGGAGCGAATCCCATGAGAACCAGACCGTGGTTGCGAGTGGAGATGGCCTGATTAAATTATTCGATACAACAGTGCCCAATTTCCCAGTTCGTAATTGGCAGGAACACACGCGCGAAGTGTTCTCGGTGAACTGGAATTTGGTCGATAAGTCCACTTTCATCAGCGCAAGCTGGGATGGATCCATCAAAATGTGGCTGCCTGAGAGGCAAGGTTCGCTTTTGACGTTGAATCCAACCAAGCGTGATCACACTACCAGTGCGTCCCCTCTCCCGCATAGCGCACGACCACCTCTCTCGCATCAACATCAGCATCAGCAGAACGCGAGCACCGTCGACTGCATATATTCAGCATCATTCTCCCCACACCTGCCCAGCACAATAGTAAGTTGCAATGGCGGACTGAGAGTCCAAGTATGGGACATTCGCGAGAAACATGCCCTACAAATAGAGTATGTTGCCCATGGCGGGCTAGAGGCTTTATCGTGCGACTGGAACAAGTACAAATCAGATGTCATTGCGTCTGCAGGAACCGATAAATCGGTGAGGGTATGGGATTTACGCAAAATCGCCAAACTTGATCAGCCACATCCCCATGCACCTCTGCCTGCATACCACATGCGAGGGCCGACACCACTTAACGAATTCTTGGGACATAGTTTCGCTGTTCGTCGTGTCCAATGGCTGCCCCATGATTCTAAAGAGTTACAGAGTGTATCATACGATATGACTGCGAGGATATGGCGCGATGAGCTGAATGACCGAGCAAGATTTCTCAAGCATGAGATGCCTAATCGTCAGCGGGTATTCAATAAGCATAGAGAATTTGTAATTGGATGTGATTACAGTTTGTGGGGAGAACCAGGTTGGACAGCGACTACAGCATGGGATGAAATGGTATATGTTTGGGATACAAAAAAGGTCTGATTCGATTCTAGAACACGCCGATCGCTCAGCGTGACTCTCAGGTCAAGGGGTCATAACAGATGCTCATCCTTATACGCATCACCTGTCACTCCGTACGTACTGTCTGCTAACACTGTATGTAGGGCGCCCCACACTTTTCACCACCTTCGATCCTGCGTATGACCCCGCCTACTTCGTATAACATTTACTGTAAATGGACAATAGATAAATATATAGGTTGAGGCTGATTAGGCAGATGGGGTTACAAAAATGAGTGAGTCCGGGAATGATGCCGACTTTAGTTGCCATCACGGAACACTAGGATCGGATCAATCGTTATAAATCAAATGAGTGATTCTCAAAAGGAACTACTTTTCAATTTGGAGTATACTTATGTGGCGCGGCCAACTGGTCAGCATATTGGCAGCACCACCTTCTTCGAGTCTCGTCTGGGGTTATGGAGAAATTGTTCAGATGAATCTACCGGCATAACTTATCGAATAATTGATAACCTTTTAGAGTTGAGAATGGCAGTTGACGAGGGAAACGGCCCCCCTGACTCTGGCAACTTCATCTCTTTAACCCTGCCCGGGGTTGGAAAGGCGTATCTGACGGTGCTTATCCTGGGCCTGGAACGCTACGTGCAAGCAACGAGATCAGCCGTGTTGAGTATGTATTCGCCGATCGAAAGTCGATCGGTATTACTTACTGGGACCCTATTTGGGGGGCCTGAGACCAGCGTATTCCTCGACAGCTTGAAACAAATCGCCACGCACCACAATGTTGAGATTGTCATTGATGATAACCCCACGGTCGATTCTCGAGAGCCGGTTCTCTTGAGTACGGACTGGTTCGTGCATATTGTCGGCAAGAGTAGCCAAGTGATCGCAGCCGAACAGGCAACCCGCATTATCATCTCCTACTTACTCCTGGATGTCAAACATTACATCGAAAAAGTAGATGTCTGCATATCTCAGGTCCCGGCGATCGGAGGACCGGACTTGGCTATATTCAGTCAATTTGCGTTGCAAACTGGCGCGAATATTTTTATACCAGATGCTTTGCAAAACTTGTATGGCCCCACAACCAGCCATGTTAGCGATACTGTATCAATTTGGATCACGGCACAATCTATTCTGGAAACATATTGTGCCAAACAGGAGTTGGAGTCGACGATCAAGGACATTTGTGGCGAATATGCCATACAAGACATTGTGGTGCCAACACATAGCAAAGACCGCATTATCCTATATCATCAAACCCAGTTGCTCAACATAATGTTTGCGCGTGGCGTCTTCATTCAACCAGACCACTTGGGATCGCTGGCAAATGTTGGTGAGGTGAGTGGATCTACGATTGGGCTGGTATCAGTTCCGGAAGGCGACAAAATATTTACCACAAGCCCAGCAGCAGCCTCCAATGTGGTATTCCAGAGCAGTGTTGCAAATTCGGGAGCTATCAAAGATGCAATTGCCGATTTCTGCAGCCTCTGTAAGGACTATTATACTCTTGATCTCACTTTCAAAATCACTCAAGCACGCCAACATCGCACAATCGCAATGCTATACAACATCGTCCGACTGAAAATGTCATGCTCGGCCTCGTTTTCAAATCATGTGTTCACGATAGTGGGCCGCCGATTTGATTTCAAGCAAATCCTCACTCAAATCACTGATGCTATAAAGAGTGATCCCAACTTTGCAGCGAATATTATGCATGCCTCTATCACACTTGATATCAATACTGAGCAGCGCGATTTCGTTAGCGGAAAGAAGAATGGCAAGCTTACAAAAATTATTGCGAAATTACACAATTCCATTTCCTTTACTCTTGGTGAAAGCGGAGAGCAAACATTCCCCATACGCATCATTCTTGGTGAAATGAATCATTTCAATCTTTTATCCAATGCATTGTTATTGTTGGAACAAGAGTTGCCTGCCGAGGCCGAGTTCAATGTGCCGGAGGTATATCACAAATCCATCATTGGCAATGGTGGCGGTCTTATCCAATCTATACTGAAGAGACTCAATGTCTTTATCAAATTCTCGACATTGCCTTTGACTGTGCACAACTCGCGTCACTACACTTTTCATCGTCAAAATAACGTGTTAGTGAAGTGCCCGCACAAGAACGGCCAGAACATTGCCCAGGCCAAGCATGATATCGACCAGCTCGTACAGAAATACTGCGCTGACAAGCAGGTGGCTACCACTGGTCACATGGTCAAGAGAAGCGTCTATCGCACCCTTGAATTTGAGCTTTTGAAAGGTCATTACATCCTTCTTGTCGAGCATAGCAAGCTCGGACTCGTCAAGGCAATGGAATCGCAACTTGGAGTTTTCATTGATTTTCCTCTCTCGCTCGAAAATATAAGGTCACGGCCTCTGTATACGGTCCAAGTGAGAGGTCCCGCGAATAAGGTGGATGAGTGTGTGGAAAGTATCCTTGCGATAATGCCCAAAACATATGAGTTTCGCTTGACGCAATCACCGGCGAGATTCGACGAAATATTTGCGAATGCTGTGGCGGAGTTTAACGAAAGACTAGCAGCCCCACTATACATGCTATTAAAAGTGCAAGTGAGTGCCTTGGCACTGCCGATGGGGAAACGGGATTACGCAGATCCATACCATCAGATCTTACTCAGCTATTACGATGATACCAAGCTCGAGGAGGCGTCTATTGCAATCACGGCATTCTTACGCGAAAAGGGGTTTTTGATTTTGACCAAGGGCGAAATCCCTCGGGATTTTATCGTTAAGAAAGATACAACTGTGGGCCCTATAGAACAAACGCCAGTCTTGAGACCACTTACCAATGTCAAAATAGGATCTCAAAGGAAAGGGCTCAATATGTATCCGTTGAAGAAACGGAAAGGAAAACGTGGCCTTTCTCTTATGCAAGGTATTGTCCCCACCCTGGATGGAGTCGAATTAGTGTATCAAACCCAGTAGGGTGGGTATTTTTCTGGAGGGCAGTACTAAATGTTTATCGAGGCGGAACTTATTCCGCCGCAGGGAAAGCTCTGCTTCATGCGCAACTTGAATGCCAAGTTTAATGCATATTGAGTTGTCACATCATCCTTGCACTATATAATCAAAGAATCTGTAATTTTCTCATTCTCTCAAGATTTCCAACTGAATGAAGCAGTATCAAAAAAGTCAAATCAAGTCAATAGAGTCAATATATAATAATACAGGTACGAAGTAAAGAATATGCTGAACAAGCACTACTACTTATTCCCTCTGTAGGAATTATCGCCAAAAGGGTTTTCGTCGGTGACCACGCGTCTTCCAGGATCATATTGATTATAGGTGTTGACGGGCTGGTACCCAGCGTGAGACATGGGAACATAAGCCTGCTGGGGAGCCTGATGCTGCGGCCTGTACATGGGCCCTCCGTTCGGAGGATACATGTTTGGATTTGCATAGGGGGAAGGATTAGGCTGAGACTTTTGATATCTTCCATTCCCTGACCGACAGCAGCAGCAACAAAGCGCCTCTAAGCAAGACACACCCATGCAGATACATTGGACTAAGGTGGAGAGGATCCAAAAGAGAAGGAGCGAGGCGAGGACAATTCCAACAATTGCGACGATCTTACACGTCTTATTATTCATGCATGTGTCCCAACTCTTAAAGGCTTGAGCTGTATTGGAGACATCGATTGAACGTGGCAACTTTTCGGAGACGCTAGCAAGAAGATGCATAGTAATGGGACAAGGCTAACTGAATTGATGAACACTTGAAACACCAGGTTTTCAATAGAGGGTAAGAGATTTCTTATAGAGTTTCACGCGACTGATTTGCCGGGGCGCAGTTTAGAGCTAATTTTAGCTCTTGTGTTGAAGGTGGTGGTCACGTGTTAGGCACGCGCCGAAAAAATCAAGAGTCGAAGTGAATACGTACAGGATTTGATGGTGCTCCACCCCACCCCGCCTGTGCTCTTTGAACTTGGCTTCTGAGCGATTGAGGAGCTTGGGGGTAGCATGTGATATATTTCTCGATGAAATGTTGATCGATTATCGCATACAATAGAATTGACATCCAAAAGCTGAGGTTATGAATAGGAAGGTCTGATTCTTCTACTATTCATTAAAAAGATATTCTCATTCACACATGTAACCCAATTCATTGGATATAAAGATTCACGAGTAGGCCTAACACAGTGGATACATCATCTAGTTTACTCATTGACAGAGTTCGCCTTCTGGCCCTAATCAAGCGCTCAGCAGGCGAGACTCGCGAACCTCATAATTTTTGAGATTGGACCCGGGGTTTCGCTAGTATTTCGAAATTGGATCCGATATTTTGGTGGTATCTTCATCACGATTTTCGGATTTCCAGTCCATGATGTATTTGATGTTCTTGTAGCGATGATTGGGAAATGGAGCGAGATACGTTCTGAGTAGCCAATCAAAAGAGCCAGCCACTTCTTTTTCCAGGAATTCACGAACTAAATTTTGAATAAAGCGACGTTTTCCTGATTCATCGAGATCCGGTTGCTTCTGAGTGCTAAAGTACGGCATGTACTGCACAGCCTCGTTTATGAGCTGTTCATCCGCAACTACGAACCAGTTCCATACAAATTTCTCTTTATCCGCAGCCAAAGTTTTGTTTGCAGCAGTCATGAATTTTTCGATAGATGCTGCATCAGCTCTCGATGCCGGCTTACGTGACACCTTCGTCGATTCTGTGCGCTTGAACAAGGAGTGGTCAATCGATGACGATGCCTCAATTCCATGAGCTGAAACTTGTGAGCTTGGAGATCCCAAGTATGCGCCGGCAGCAACGAGGGGGTTGAAGAGCAACGCAGTCGAAATAGCACCAAGAATCGTTGAAGAAAGCATTTTGAGAGTTAGAGTGAATTGAAACCTAGTGGTAAGTCCAAGCCACACGCCGGCTTATATAGCAGATGATCGCCCTCGTCGTCTAGTGCATATTTATTGCTTCACGTTAAAATTTTAGACGCTGATCTCAGCCAGAATTAAATTAGGGGGGGCGGTGTATCTTGGCATTCTCCTTAGTTCACGGGTAAACATATCCCGCGTGAATGCAAACATGAAACGTGGATCAGCATGGAATGTGATGTTACTAGTGGCAAAGCCGCGAGTGCCGAGCACAATAGCCGGCATCGTTTGACCATCATGTTAGTCAGGTCCTTGGCAACCATGCCGTGGCGTCAACACTAGCGCATTATGCGAAATAACCGAAATTTAAAAGAGATTCTCCAGTCTTTCAATGTCCAGTAAGTTGCCTATTACTGCCGCGTCAATCCCTCGCCTATGGCATGTAACTCTCGACGATACATTCTCCGATTGTGTACTATCGTAGAGGGGGCATAACCGATCAGACCCTATAGATGGGGCCACGGCTGCGAGCCTTCGAAGCGTTTCTTGAGAATGATTAATCTGTGGTTGTCTCGCAAATTTCATGCAGACAAGATGAAAAAGGATTACGAGTGAACTTCACCTCGTTCTGGTCAAAAGAGAGCTCTCTATCGGTGATCACATTGAGACGATCAAGAGATGAGAATCAAGTCGTTCTGAGATTCCAGAACATTATCGGATTCAGGCCAGCAGCCACCACAGCGATATAGATGGGGCAATCGGCGAATAGGCTCTGCCTGTCGGACTAGCGCCGATCAATGACGTAATCTGATCACACTCCCAGTTTTGCGGGGTAAGATAATATCGTTTGTACCGAGGAACAACTACTTTGTATAAAGGGCTTTAGGTAGGACGCATTTTGTCACACTGATACTCAAGCAATGTCGCTCTCTCCCCTTGAAAAGGCCACAAGCGGTGCTCTTGCCTCCGCCCTCGCTAATGCCTTGGTATATCCATTAGACTTGAGTAAGACCTTGATCCAGACTCTGGTCAAGGATCGCTCTTCGGCAACATGCTCCGAGACCCCGAAACTGTTGAAGTATAAGAACACAATCGATGTGTTGATCAAGATATACCGTAAGCGCGGATTGATTGGCTGGTATCACGGCTTGTGGACGCTGCTTCTTGGCACAATCACACAGAATTTTGCCTATTTCTATTGGTACGCAATCGTCAAACGGTTATATGCGCGCACGTACCGAAGATCTACAGTGACAAAGCCCAGTACCGCTGCAGAACTTCTTCTTGGGGCCACTGCCGCCGCTATATCCCAATTGTTCACGACACCCATTGGCGTGCTTGCCACGCAGGAACAGACAGACCCGAAGCTGCGCTCCATGATGCAGCTTTTGCACCGTGCAATCGCCAAAGGTGACATTTGTCTGCTATGGAAAGGATTGAGAGTATCGCTCATCTTAACTGTGAACCCCTCGATCACATATGGCCTTGGCGAAAGACTACGGATGGCCTTGTATGGTGATAAGGTTCGCTTGCGACCACAAGAGAGCTTCCTTCTCGGGGTTTTGGCAAAACTGTTAGCAACCATAGCCACTCAGCCGTTGATAGTTTCAAAAGCCTTACTACAAAAACAATCAGAAAAGGAATCTGATATGGCGGATACGCTTGAAAAAGATGTCGATGATGCAGGCATGCGCGAAGCGGCCACAGACGAACCTAAGGGCCCTGACGAAGTTGAACCCGCATTTGATTCATTCTCCGAAGCACTCTCCTACTTGTGGGAGACGGAAAGATTTGCAGGATTATATAAGGGAATAGCACCACAGCTCGCAAAGGGGGTGTTAGTTCAAGGACTATTGTTTACGTTCCGAGACCAGATCGATATGGCTATGATTAGGGGTTTTAAAAAGCTTAATCACTGAATATACAAGGGCTTAAACCCTAGTTGTCATATCAGAAAATAACCTTAGTTCACGTGCAATTCTCGGTATGTATGTATCACGTGCATATGATATAATCAATGCGCTACCATCGGTTCTACCGATGCGGTAGGACGGTTGCCGCTCGGAGGGCCAGGGCGAAAAGTTTTAAGAGCTGATTTAACGATATCTCTCCTTTGGCCATACTAAACGATTAAACATGGGTAAAGGTAAACCTAGAGGTCTTAACTCGGCTAGAAAGTTGAGAATCCACCGTCGTAACAACAGATGGGCTGACGAGGCTTACAAGTCAAGATTGTTAGGTACTGCCTTCAAGTCGTCTCCCTTTGGTGGCTCCTCCCACGCATCCGGTATTGTTCTTGAGAAGATCGGTATCGAGTCCAAGCAGCCCAACTCCGCTATTAGAAAGTGTGTCAGAGTTCAGTTGATCAAGAACGGTAAGAAGGTCACCGCTTTCGTCCCCAATGATGGTTGCTTGAACTTTGTCGACGAGAACGACGAGGTCCTCATCTCCGGTTTCGGTAGAAGAGGTAAGGCCAAGGGTGATATCCCCGGTGTCAGATTCAAGGTCGTCAAGGTCTCTGGTGTCTCCTTGTTGGCTTTGTGGAAGGAGAAGAAGGAAAAGCCCAGATCTTAAGTGTTTACACGCACACATGGGTCCCTCTTTTACTTGTCATTAATAGTAAATATACGTTAAAGCGTTACGAATTTTATTCTCTTTTGTAATTGTGGATAGCATCCCAAGTCCCCATGATAAACCCTCGGTAAAGTGGAGATTATAAGGAAACCAAGTCCATGTATATGGATGCCGACTGACTCTAATAATCGGAAGTACTCCCTCTCAGATACGTCATTTCTGGTCAGCGATTTCGTAAGTACAACCATGCCAGCTGATCTGATTAATACTTTGAAGAAAAGATCTTTGACTCCATTTCCCTTTCAGAGGAGGAATGGGCCCGTCCACGTTGGAATGGGGAGTGTCGGACTTTCATCACAAAACCGCATCTTGGAAATCATCCATCTGACAGTCACGAAGAATGGTGATAATGTGTATGTTCGCGTGATTCTCTTATTGAAAGGGTAAAGATATATTGGTAGCGAGATTGCACTAGCCTGATATACTAAACGACATCGGAAACAGACCCAGAATACCGACTACAACATCTCAATTCGAATTCTAATAATCATTTTTAGTGAATTATATGGTCAAGTTTTTACCCTCGATGGATGGACCTGTTTTCTTTGCCTTTTTCTTGAACGACATGGAGGTCAACTTGGCATTGATACGGCGGAACCTCTCGTCGCCGGTTCCATTGCTGATCTGTTGTTGGCGGCGTAACAAACTAGCATCAACGCGAGGTGCAATCTTGTAGGCGGCAGTACGGGCCAGGGGGATCGCAGCACGCTTACGACGCATGGCATTCTCTTCGTAAAGCGTCTTTGCTTCTTGTGGCCTGTTCGCAGAGCGTGCGGATGCCAACTGGTTGCTATACTTGGACTTGTTATATTCATTGAACATAATCAGACGGTCCTTGTAAGAGTCTGACTTATTCAAAATCGGTCTTGTCCAGTCTCCAATGAGACGGTCGACAACTTTTTTGAGATACGGCTCAGTTCGGCGCAGGCGCTGGTAAAACACCAACACTTTCCCAATTCCGCTAGCGACTAAGTGATCGGTCTTGATGGGGAGCGTTTCCAACGCGGCGATCAACTCCTTCTGTATTTGATATGCGGGCATAGATGCATCTGGGAGTGGCTCGAGCCATAGACGCACTGCCTCCAACAAGTTGTTGTCCAAAATGGAGATTGCCAAATCCGCTCGCAGCAAAACATCCATGACTTCACGCAAAAGCTTGAGCTTCTCGGTAGCAATCTGGCCCTGCGAATTCTTCTCAACATCCATGTTGGCAGCCTTAATCATCTGATCCTTGAGGTAATCGATCTTGTCGTCTTGCATTCGTTCCAAGTCATCTTCATCAGCTTTCCTACGACGCACGGTTTTGTTTTTGATTGCCTGGTCCATAGCCTCCTCCAACAATCTGCGTTTCCGCTCCTGTGTAGACTCATTACTATAGGGAAAGGTCTCGTTCAATGCCTGTGACAGATTGGGTATCTGAGGGCCACCGGCAGTGGCACCGGCAAAGACACCATCCAGCGCTGGATTGCGCGGTTTACGGATGTTTTTCTTTTGAGTGACATTCTCAGGAAGCTCTTCTATGCGGTGTGCTTGCATGGCATAAATATTGTCATCATTGTCATAAGAAGAAGCGGCAGGCCTGGCCGAAGCTTCCTTCGCCAATGCAGGTTCCTCAGTATATTCCTCATCAAAACCATCATCATTATGCTCATCTGCATCAACAACATCAGCTGCCAACTCGGCATCTGCATCACCTTGGATATCACCATCACCAAGAGCATTCAAGTCATATTCCTCATCACCAGTAGCCACCTCGAGGTCCTCTTCTTCAGCCTCAGGCTTTGCGCCCACGCCGGCGCCCGCGCTCAAATCCATCAGGGCAGAATCGGAATAAGTGTGTATTTCTTGGTCGGACTCCTCCAAAGACTGGCCTTGATCCTGCGTCATATCCAAACTAAGACCCAGACCTTCCGTCTTCAATGGCGGATACTCATCCTCGTGTCCAGTGTCAGACATGTCGTTTATCTCCAAGCTCGAAGGTGACTGCCTTCTACAGCAAAATCAACTTAAGCGGTAGTGCCGGCGACGAAACGATCACGTGCGAAGGGTATGGACAGCCAAGTCCGAACACCCCTCCAATAACAATTGTGGGCTCTGCTTCTACTCCACGGTATGTCTGATTACATTGGGAAGACGATCCTGTTGATATCCAACAAGGGTCTTCGTTATGTTGGACTCTTGGAAAGCATCAATGCTGAAGACGCAACAGTGGCATTGAAATCGGTTCGTTTGTTCGGCACTGAGGGCCGAATGGCTCTGCTCGGCACTCCTCAATTGGAAGTACCTCCGGGACATGATGTTTATGAATATGTCATGTTCAGAGGTTCTGATGTCAAAGATCTTTCGGTCTTGGATGTACCAATTGATCAAGTCCAGCCTCTGTACACACCACCCTATTATCCTCCGGCCCCTAGTCAGACGGCTCCTTCGCAACAAACTTCCCAAGCCTCTCCTCAAACTTTTTCTCAGGCTCAACCTGAAACGACATCTCCACCGAACTATCCTTCTACCACTGCAGCCGCACCACCTTATACTGCCGCGAAGACTCCCTCAGCCACGGCCACTCCTGCTCCTGCACCAGCTACGGTCCCGGCATCGGTCTCTGACCCTACACCCACTGCTACTGCTCCTGTGAAACCTACGCCGACTCTGTCATACCCAGATGCTCAACCTGGTGCGACGCCGAGCGTTTATGAGGGAGAAACTGTCTCAAAAACTGACACTACAACTTCTGGGAAGCACGCGGCCACTCTGACGTACCCGAACGCTCAACCCGGTGCCTCGCCCTCAGTTTACACGGCAAACTCTGGCCCTGAACCAGCAAATGGAGATTTCGATTTCGCCGCTTCAAACGCAAAGTTCGAACGCGCAAACTCCCTTCAGGATCAAAAGGGATACAACAGAGGATCCTCCTTCTTCGACACGATCCTGTCTTCCAATGATGAGCGAAATGCTGTTTCTTGGTCCGAAGAACGGTCTCGTAACATGGACACATTTGGAGAAGAGGCTCTGCAATCTCGTCTGCGCGGTGGGTTTCGTGGCCGTGGCCGCGGTCGCGGTCGTGGTCGTGGTCGTGGAAATTGGCGTGGCGCTAGCGGCAATAGAGGTGGCCTGAGTTTTAACTCATGGAACACACACGATCTGTCGCAAGAGTACTCTAGGGGAACTAGATCCGATTATGATACCAAGCCTGAATGGGCTTGATGTCTCAAAAACATAGAGAGCTCGAAAATTTATAAAAATCGTACAATTCCGTAAATTGTTCTTGATATGTTCGGGTTCTCGTGGTGATTCCTCGGAGGGCCGCTACTAGAATGTATTCTTGTGGTCGATAAAAACATGAGCTTTCATTAGAATTGTAAAAATTAAATGGACGAGTCAGGATTCGAACCCGAGACCTTATGCATGCTAAGCATACGCGCTACCAACTGCGCCACACGCCCAAGAGGAAATGGTGGTCCCTAGCGGGATCGAACCGCTGATCTCGGCGTTATTAGCACCACGCCTTAACCAACTGGGCCAAGGGACCGTTTTTTTCCAGCCAATTTGGTGCTTTATTTATGATCGACTGTGTCTAAACAGACTGTTCCTTTCCCAGACTAAAATCTGCATGTTCTTTTCGGATATGTATGAGATTGGATGGAATTTGGATGTAGCAATGAAAACTTTGACGATGGAGTCAGTTTCTACCTATCCGATAAACTCAGTGGATTATAGACTGAATTAATGGGAATAGATGACTTGATACGCGACCTTTTGGACTCGACTTGGTTTTGTTGACTCTATCAACAACGTTTCACTGTTCCGTCGTCTCTCCAATAAGTTGGTGATCAAGTTCCATTAAACGGGCTGAAATCTCGAAGTGTCGGAGCTTCATTTTAATGAGCGCCAAGAAGGACAGCTTCCGGCCATTTAGTTAGTCGTGAATAAAGCGTTCAACATTTGATTGATACATCAAAGAGCATGCAGGTCTATTTCAATCTAGAGATAAAATGACGTCTTGTATTTGCTCCATTTCCAGAAACTTCCCTTGGGGTTTACCAACTCATCGTGGTTGCTGCTAAAGCGCAACCCTTCATTTGAACCCGCAGCCATAGTGACTCGCAAATAACATATGAATTTGACATACACCATACCCTCATTTTCTCACGCGGCCTCAAGCTTTGACACCGCCTCCTCCTTCGATTCAGTAGACACTGTCTGGAGACAAAACAGACGATTCTCTATGACATCTGACACGACGGAAATTGCAATAATTTCACTCGTGGAAAAGGCGAACGAGAAATTAATATCTCCTCTCTGCTCGATTGTTCTCTTCTCTGGATCGATTCCAGCACCAGCAACCCATTCATACAAAACCACTCCTCGGGTCGCGAAGAGGCCGGTCGCAAAATCGACAACCTTGAGTCACATTTTGCGGACATTTGCGAATCACTGTATAAAATTCCTGAGAGCCGATTCTAAGCTGCATCAATACCCATTTCAAATTGAGATAGGATGAAAATGCTAGGCTTGATTAATACGCTATTCGATGTTGCTTGAAGTATCGGGACTAGGTCCCAAGAGCTCAATGAAAACGTCGATGTCCTCCAATTGTGCAGCAAGCTTGTCATCCTCGCTCAAATCGCTCGAGATGAATTCAACCTTCTCAGTGTAAGCTAAATTTTTGCGTGATATTGCTTTCACGGGATATTGAGTTTTGTCAATTATTTACAAGATTGGAGAACTTCAAGAAGAGCGCCACCGAGGGTACCGGAGGTACCGATAATTGCAAGTGGAACTTGAGGCATTTGGCCTGGTGATCGTGTTGATGATGATACCGAGACCTCAGAAGTGAGGAATAAATCAGAATCAGATACTCTTTTGTCAGGCATGTGGCTGGACGTGCTCCCCGCACAATCTGCCGGAACTTGAATCTTCAGCATAAGCAAACTGGCAGAAGAGGCGTGGAATAAGTTTGGTGATGCTGACAAAAACCGAAGGCTGCAAAAATCATAATTTGTTGTTCCGCGATGCAGCAAGGATCTTGTCAGCGCCAACGGCCGAGTCCACATTTGTCAACTGTTCCATTTTTATCAGTGTTCCCTAGGTTAGAATCATTTGTGAGACATTTCTTAACAGGCAGCGCATTGATAGCTGAGGATGATGGATACCGTGGGATGAAACTCGAATCGCCCCTTGATGCTAACGCAGAATTTGTCTCCGGCCGTTATGCGGGGTATGAGTTGACGCTCTCTCCAATACCACCATCTGTAATAGAGATGCTCGTGAATAATGCCACTCACCGATTGATTCTAAACGCTCGTGGAGTAGGTCAGGATCATGACGTGTCCAACCGCAAATACGTTGATTGGAATGATACAAGATGTGACGGCCCTGAAGATGCGGTTGAAACGGCGAAGCGATCATTTTGAAGACACATCGGTGTCCGGGTGGAGCCCATCTGGTCCAAAATTGCGGATCAGCGATGTCAATCGATCAGTGATACTGACAGATCTGATAAGAACCGATCTGGTCCCAAATTGCGGACCGGCGACCTTGGGGGATCAGCGATCTCGACCGATCAGCGATGTCAATCGGCCGGTGATGTCAATCAATCGACAATAGCAACGGATCAACCATGTCGCTTGCTCCGTTGCGATGCTCTTTCATCTGATGTAGATAACATGGCGCAACACCCATATATGAATACGTCAACGTCCACTGGCTGCACTTTGTGAGGATGCCAAACTCTTTTCTCAAACATGATTGGCAGCCCGCCCCGGCCAAAAACTAGGCGGCCGGTACAAACGCAGATCCACGCGAACAGATCGAATCGCCGGTGTCCAGGATTTATCGGAGGTTAAGCAGAATCGAATATCAATATTTTTTACCGAAATTTTTTGAATTTTTCACATGCACATTTATTATAAAGAAAAAACTATGGAGCTCAATACTAATGGAGCCAAAGTAGGAAGAAGATCACTGGACGCTGTCACGAAGTTTAAAAGATAGGCTGAAATGTGCTCTTCGAGAGCCAGTGCCATGCCTCAGCATTTCTCTTGAAAATAGGCTGAAAGGTGCTCTTTGAGAGCCAGTGCCATGCCTCTGCGTCTCTCTTGAAAATAGGCTGGAAAGTGCTCTTTGAAAGCCAGTGCCATGCCTCGGCGTCCCTCTTCTCATTAGAGGCCTTGCCAGATGCCTCAAGCTCGTCAGCCAAGGTGACATTGACGACTAAAAGGTATCTTTGCCCTTCGTTTTCAATGATCACAGGAACCAGATCATTGGCAATAGGTGAGGCGCCAAGAACAGCCTCTTGAGGAATGCGGATAAGGTCACCCTCGGCTGCGTCGGTAGCCACGGATGCTTCATCGAAAGATGTCACAGCAGTGGGGGCAGCAACAGACAAGGTTGCAAAGGCGATAGCGGTCAAGGCAGTGATTGAGAATTGCATTTTATCGGTGTTGGAGATTGAAGAGGACTGTTGGTTGGTAGAGATTATTCTTCAACATATCGGCGACCTTGCCATCACCTTATATACTTGGTCGAGCCCATCGCCCTTGAAGTGTTTGATGCGCCCAGCGGTTTGAACTGAGACAAATGGTGTTGCACTAACCACCCTTTCGCACCCAAATGAGGTAATTTTTGATGCAATAATTTAACGAATCCGGCAAATGACTATTCTCCATTGAGTATCTGATTGGGCCAATGCCGCTTTGAAAATTATTGTTAGCATCATCACCTTTTGTTCTTACTGCGAAATCCCTTTACAAGGGATACGAACATACCATTTGAGCTGCATAAACTCCACATTTGGTAAATAATCTCGGGGACCGCCTCGCCGAATTTTCAGCTGCATTGAAGCTTGGAATGATTGAAAGCAGAACGTGGTGTGGGCAATGGTGTGATGATGTGCGGTTTGATTGCTCCACCCGTATTCAATTTCTGATTTAAAGCTGGATAGAGGAGATTGAGAGTTTCCCCAAATGCAGGTGCTTCGATGAGCTAATGGTCAAGGAGCAGTTCGATGAAGACTTCTTTCTTCTGATGCTTGTCAAGGAATCGATTCTTAAAATTTAATATTATACAAGGTTTAATTACCGAGATAAGTCAACCAATTGGATCATTGTTCTGGGTTCAGGATGTGACACAATCCTAGTTTCGAACAATGTCATGCTACTGATTCGTGTAGCAACCCCACTTGATTCGCCCGAGTCTGACACTTTTCGATAGAGTTAGAACCACGATGCCCATGGCCAATTTTTTTGACTCAGTGTTGATCCCCAAATTGATTGTTCTCCATTCTCATGCAGAGGAATAACTGTATAGATTGAGTGATAGGGATACTTGACCTTGGAACCTCAGAGTCCACCTCCGGTGATGACCGTTTTTAGAGAGTTGCCGTGGCCAAGCGGAATCACTACCAGAAACTTCCTGGTCAAACATGATGATTGCACCACAATTATTCACCATAAATTCAGCTTTCAGCATGAGACAATGACCATTGACGATTTGTATGAAAGTCATGACATGAGCTGATTTTTTGCATTTACCCCGAACACGCATTACGAAGCTTGAAACCTTTGCGTCCAAACATAACGTTGGAGATTCTTCATCAACGATGCCGATGATGAGAAAATGTCAATTTTTGCGTCAGAAAAAGTTGACTTCGTGGCCAAGCTGGTTAAGGCGTAAGACTGTTAATCTTGAGAGCGTGAGTTCGATCCTCACCGAGGTCGCAATTTTCATCGCCTTTATGGCCAAGTTGGTAAGGCACCTCACTAGTAATGAGGAGATCGTCAGTTCAAATCTGGCTGAAGGCATTTTTTTTGTTTGGCCTCATTAGCAATGTTCCCGACTATCGTTCTCCATCGTTGTGAAGGTCTGATGAAATAAGCAACATCTCAATTCCCAATTTTGCTTTTACGCGGAAGCATCTGCACGAAAAGGTTCTTGTCGAATTATCAAACAATCTCGATGATCATCTGCTGCCACAAAATTATTGCGGTAAGGATATTTGTGGGTGGCCTTCAAGTCCTGAGTTGTTTTAATCAAAACACCTTAGAAAGCCATTAAAAGCCTGGATGTTTCGTTTTCAAATGAATTCACTGTTAGATGATTGATAATCGTAGCTTGTTGAGAGTTTGAGCGGAAAAGAGTTCATGTTAACGCCATAATCTCTCAGGCTTATGGTGGCGCGCACATGGTCAATCGAGGAAAAAAAAAGTAGAGGAAGTTTTTAAGAAAGCATCCTCGCTTGGGCTTTCGAACCTTGCGAATCTCTTGATCAAATCGCCCATTTTAGGAGTTGCTTGCTAGACTGACAATAGGTTCACGTTTTATGCCCGAGGAGCTGACTCTAATCAGCATGAGCATACTCGGAATTCTGTCAAATGTGGCAAAAATGCCAATATCCTACAAACGTAGTTAAAGAGATTGATTATTCAACTACATGATAAAAGAAACATGAATTCGAAATTAATAGAGTCTCAGTATAAACTTTTCAAATGGTATCTTCAAATAGGTGCACAACTGTGACAGCCTGTAGGTCAATTCCAAAGCATAACAAATTCAGATCTAAATAAACGCTCTTCGACAGGGGAAAACTCATCAAGATCCGTGTGATGAGCCAGAGTTCGAACATTGAGTACATCCACTAGAGGATGAATCTGAACTCAGACTCGAACTTGAGGAAGAATTCGAACGTGTTGATCTGTGATGGGAGAAACCGCGATAAAACAGTCGAGGCCACAACGACCAGCCACGAAAAAGAAGCACGCTCAAATCGAACGATTGACACATTGGAAGCGGGCGCCTTCTCTACCTCCAACTTCACCGACAACTCTTCAAAAATAGCGATAACGAATTGAAAATACAGGTAACTTGAAGCCCCCTAAGAAAACAAAACTGGTCCCAAAGATCTACGCGGGGAAAAAAAAGATTCACCAGATTTTCAGACGCGTCTTTGGTGACAACTTCGCATATCAAGATGAATAAGACCAAGATCTCCGCGTTCCCTGATGGGAACTCAAAGGTGGTATGTCATAAATCGATGGATAATGTAATAGTCACCAATAGTGAAGGTCTCGTGAAAGTTTTCGACCCATCTGAGCCTGAGCTCGAGCCACTCTCTTTCGATGTTGCCGACAATACAACGTTTGCGATATCTCATGGAAACCAGCTCTTATTGACAAATACCGGTGGGTCCCTCGAACTCCTTGATATAGAAGAGCTGTCAGATACGAAACCCACCAGTGTATTCAATTCGAAACTTCCACTTCGCGCGGCAGCTTTCATAAATGGAGGGAAACGCTATGTGTGTGGTGGTGACGACAACAAGTTGGTGGTCACAGATATGAAGGGCGAGCCCATACTGATCACTCTTGACGATCAGCTATTGCATATGTCATATAATATTACTGGCGAGTTGCTCGCCTTGTCGTTAGCAAATGGCTCGGTAGAAGTGTACCTGGTCCTAAACGAGAGGCCTCGACACGATCACTCCATCTCTGGCGCTGTACCAGGTAGGATCAATTCTTCGATTAACGTCATTGATTATAATGGAGAACATGAGGATGAATTGGAGGCCGCCTTCACGGAATGGCTGTCAGACGGCTCACGTCTTTTTGTGCTGTCAGCGGCGAAACGGGTCGTGAGCTACCTGAGATCTGACTGGGAAAAGGAGCCCGACACCATATACTCATCTCCGGAAACTATTGTTGATTTCAAAGTATCACCTACGGACCGGTACGTAGCTATTCTTCGCAAGGACTCAACGTTGGTGGTGGTGGATTGCAAACACGAGAAAGTGGTGGTGGAGGAAAAGTTTACGGTTGGAAACGGATTGGCCGCCTTGAATGTCGCCTGGAGAAAGGACGATATTTATATCGGGACCAGTGCTGGAGAAGTGTTACTTTTCGAGCAAGCAGTCAACACCAAAAGCGATAAGCAGATAAGCAGTCTATTCCTTGACGAGGCAGAAGAGGATAGCGATGCTGAATTTGAGAAGAGTATTGGAATTGCCGAGCCATTAGAGGGATCTGATGAAGGACAAGACGGAATCGAAGACGAAGACGAAGATCAGGACGGCAATGAGATGGCTGAGCGAACACATAACGGCCACAAGCGCAAAACAGTATATCATGCTGAAGATTCTATGGTTATCGACGAGGAAGATGATGACGAGTTCGGCCGTTATTCACATACGAAGAAACGTCTGCGTCCTTCGCGAGATTTCGTTGTGCCCAAGGCACTGAGCTCGATGGCGGAGGAACTCAGGCCGTATTCGCATGGATCTACACCATGGACACTGGAGGGCAAAGAGCATTCGACTGTTGATCGTCGGTATTTATGCATGAACTCCATCGGGTATGTATGGGTTGTTCGGAATCGAAATAACGAACAAGGCGTCGACCAACAAACCGTCACTGTTTCGTTTTTCGATCGATCTCATCATAAGGACTATCATTTTGTTGATCATACGGGCTACGATATATGTTCGCTCAACAACCGCGGCATATTAATGGCTGTATCGGGATATAAAGACCCCAAAGCTATCAACAATGGTAAAATTTATTACCGAAATCATGACTCGGAACAAGATTCATGGGAGAGAACAATTCCATTGCTCAAATACGAATATATGACATGTGCAAGTATCACTGAAAGCTCACTGAGAGACATGCAAAACAACGCAGTGGTGGTAGTCGGCACGAACTTTGGGTATCTCCGGTTTTTCAATTTATTCGGGGTGTGCATGAATCTTATGAAGGTTTGCCCTGTTGTCAGTGTCATTTTATCGTCGCGGTCCGTTTTGTTTATGATCAATCAATTTGCTGGCAGTGCGCAGACCTTTTCCATCATTGATGCCGAACAGGATTACCGATTCATGCAACAGAACGTACCGTTGCCAGTACACAGGGTCAATGGCCAACATCGTGGAGTGAAGGGTCTTTTCTTCAGCGAACTTCAGGATCCATGCATAGTCGGTGGCGCCGACGACACTGTGATGGTGCTTCAGTCATGGAGAGAACCACAGAACAGTCGCTGGGTGCCTGTGTTGAACTGTCACGACGTGATTACAGAGTACGGCCAGAACGAAAGTAAGAGCCAGTGGAAGTCGTGGCCGTTGGGGATGTATAATGATCAGCTCGCATGCCTTGTGTTGAAGGAGAAAAACCAATATCCAGGATTCCCTCTTCCATTGCCCGTTGAATTAGATATACGAATGCCAATTGCCGCGCATGAAAAGCCCGCAAAAAAGAAAGCCAACGACATTTTGGATGAATTGAATGAAACCGAGCCGGAAAAGATTATTGATAAAGAAGACCCCGAAGAGCAGTTCTTGCGGGCATTGACGATGGGCAAGATTGTGAGCGAATCATTAGGCGAGAATACCAATGAAGAGGAGCACGATGCGATGATGCAAAGATTAACGGAATACAGTATTGTATTTGACCGGTCATTACTCCGCCTCTTCGGAGCCGCATGCAAAGAACTGCGACTTAACCGGGCATTGAGCGTCGCTCGATTGATCAAAACAGATAAGGCATTGCTGGCGGCGACCAAGATTGCGCAGAGATTACTGTTTAATAATTTGGCTTCGAAGATTGGGGAATTAAGACAGGAACTTGTTAGTTTGAGCGATTCTGAGTGATATATATGATTCTAGTTTGTTCAGTACATCGTGATGATTTAAGAGGATTCTTGAATCGCAAGCGCAAAATTAAGTACAATCTGCGAATGTCACAGTAAATCACCGAACTTGATCTAACTAATTTCCATATTTGGATGATCATTTCATAATTGCTTTTGTGTGACATTCTCAGAAGAAGATGCCGAACTCCTCTTCCGAACATACGTATCTTGCCGTGACCCGCCCCACTCATCATTCAGTGGACATTGCCGTCCGCCAGGGGCCTCGGGTATGCGGCGAGCCCGGAAATGCGGGGCCGCAAAAAGGGTGTGACACATTACACGTGATTATATCTATGGGTACGGTAGGGGCAATGCAATTCCGCTTGTCCGAGTCCGACCGAGTAATGCCTGAATGACTGACTCGGACGGGCGGAAAAAGACTATCGCTTATTGTTACTTGTGAATGGTTGGAGATGGAGTTTGAAAGGGAAAATGGTATAAGTATTGATAAAGATCGCTTGTATCATCTTTGTGAATTTTTTGATATTCCCTTTCACTAGTCTAATTGCATTACCTCTCAGGTCACCTACCTATTGATCGACCATATACCTTCACACTTTATACCTCTTCAGATATGACAACTCTCGCGACAATTTCATCTTTTCGAACAGCATCTAGATGTTGGATACCATGTGCAGTTCGGATTTCGAGTCAACAAAGTGCACAGAAATCGTATAGAACCACAGAATATTGTTCGGTTCCAAGAAGGCGCAAGCACTCGAATGCAAATTCAACAGTAAAGCCGGCTTCTCAATCGATTTTTCATAGATTCTTACGATCAAATTAATTAGCACATTACACAGTTAATTGAATATTGTAGTGGTGGCGGGTATAACTTCACAAACTTGATGCCAGAGACCAAACAGAATGTGCAATATATTAGACAAGTGTACTTGAATGAGCCAAGAATTTGCACGCTATTGTTCCCGATATGTTTTGTTCTTTGAGTGATATCTACCGATCGGCTGCAAATCGATGTCTCTACACATATACTAGTTGGACGTGATTTGTTCATTCATGTATTGAGATATAGTGGATCTATAACGAGACGAAGGTGTCAGTGAGTCTAGTATCAAACGTCTTCAAGTGATGTCTCGAGTCTTACTCGAATTGCTTCTTGGCAAAGTGAATGACAAATGGAGCAATCCACAAAGCACCTGCCAAAGCAGCGGCAGTTCTGAGGGTGTTGCTCACATACTGTTCTTGAGATGCCTTTTGCTCTTCACTAATGGGTCCTCCGTACATGATTGCAATGATGAAATTTGGTAAGGCCGATTTTGTAGGATCGGCAAAGGACCCGAAAAAATGTGAGGTCTGAGAGAATATCACGTGATAAAATTAGATGCAGTATTCTGATAGTCCCCGAGAGAGGTCACGAAGCACTCTTACAAGAATCAAGTGAATATCCAACTCGAATGACCTCGATCAAGCCTTTTGAGGCCACTGATTTGTTCGATATAAATGCCGTGAATGTCGATCCATTAACAGAGAATTTTCAGCTTTCATTCTACCTCGATTATATGGTGGAATGGCCGCTGCTATTTTTCAAGTCTACTGAAAGTGTTGGCGAACATCACCTGGAGATTAGTGGTTATATTATGGGCAAAACTGAAGGGAAACTCGCCAAGAAGGAATGGCATACTCATATCACCGCTGTGACTGTTCAGGATAAGTATCGACGCCTTGGACTTGCACTGGAATTGTGCAAGCACCTTGAAGGGCTTACCGCGGGGGATCCATACAATACCCTTTTTGTGGATTTATTTGTCAAGGTGACTAATGTATTGGCACGACAATTATATGAGAAACTAGGATACAGTGTTTATCGACGGGTAGTTGGATATTATGGCCGAGAGATGCCGCATGACCGGAATGCAATCGATGATGATATAGATGCATTTGATATGCGCAAGGCATTACCTCGAGATACAATGCTAGAAACAGTGAGGAAAGACGGTGATAAAGTCTATGCTCTCCCTCAAGAGATCCAATTTTGAATCGAGGCGATAGAATGATATATTAGACTAGATATCAAGCTCACCCTCAAGAGATGCACTTGACTTGGAATAATGATACAGTAGACTGAAGCGTTACCCCGGGTTTTTCCGGGAATCCCACCGTAGAAAAAAAAAAGAGGCCGACATGCGTTGACTCACGTTAACCGCCACAATTGTCTTTTGTCACGTACAATGTTGAGGAAGAAACAGCTTGCTAAGGATACAAATTCGCGAGCATCGTCTCGTGCAGGTCTGGCGGCTCAGACCCCATTACGTCTGGACGATTCTGATTATGAGGATGACCATGAAGATGGCTTAGCCAAGCTCACCGAGCTCTTGAACAACAAGTTGGAATCCATTCAAGTGGCCCAGGAACTGGAAAATAAGGAAGACAGGCCCAGTGGCGATATCAAACAGTACAATATCTTGGCATTTAACCGTGCGCGAATCCAATCACTGTCCACAAGTATCAATGAGATTATTGCGGCGTTGCAAATGCCCCGCACAGAAGTCTCGTCGCTGTCTCGTGAGCTATTACTCATTCAGCTTTATCGCCTAACTGTTTCGAAGGCGCTCTTAGTTCATAATGATGAATCAAGTGGCCTGGCCCAATTTGTAGACGAAGAGAAAATTAGCAAATTGCAGATCGTCTTCACTCTGGGCAATTACCGTCTGGCCACTGAATTCTTATGGTTATTCAAGCTGTTGGTAGCATTGATTTGCAGCAACATTGAAGATTTCGGCGAATTTGTGTCGCAGTCATTTGTTGAATTGCTAGAAAAATTGGTTACTAGCCCTCCCACGAGTGTGATCACCAATGCCAATAAGGCCAACTTAATCTCGGGCTTGGTATGTATGACGCTCATCATGCAGAACGGGGCACTGAGTTTTGGAGTAGACGACCGGATTACGTGGCTTTTGGAGATCGCAGAGGGATTCTGCGCCAGTGCAATCTTGTTGCGAGAAAAGCTCGACGCAGGTGATCGCGAGCACGCCACTTTTATCACTGACAAACATATGGATAAAAGGCTTGAAGCAGAGGCCAGTGAAAAGATCGATGCCGAGGTCGATGTTTGTTCTAGTGCTCTCCATGGAGTTGCCTGTCTCATGACGTTGATGCCACGCGGCCAATACCTCAATGAGTTCATCCAGGATTTGCTTTTGAAAGTCGTGCCTATTGTTGAGAACGATGAAATTAGAGACGTCCTGAAAGCTGCAGGCCGGGTGGTGGCCTTAGCCTATGAATTGTTCGACTATAACATTCAAGAGGAAGATGCAGATGAGGAGGAAGATACTGAATATAATATGAACGCACCATACTATGAACAAGGTGCGCTTATGGCGACATTCGAACGGTTAGTCAACTTGCTGTCGAAAAGAGTACTGAAAAAGGATAAAAAGGATTTCAGACTGGTATTCCGCAACATCTTGCATACGCTAGAAGCTTACACTAATAAGGAAAAACGCATAGCCATGTACAATGGCAGTGAAGAAGGAGCCGAGATCCGACTGGTGTTTATGGACAATACCCATATCAAGTTATCAAAGTACCGGACGCTTCCCATCAGGAGCTGGTACCTCTATTCGCGGCTCCGAATGTTGAGATGGTGTTTCAGTTTTGGACTCCACAACCAGTTGATATGCAATGAAAGCGTGCGTGATTGTTTGGTTGAACCTGAAGGACAGTTCACGCTGCACACGAGTCAAGATTATGGCTATGACTCTGAAGATGATATTGGGACACATGATGCATTGAAAGGACGATTTCAAGAGAGTGAGAAGCAGCGGAGTGACCGTGTCAAACGGGAACGAGCCAATAAATTGGCTGATCAAATCGAAGAATTGGGTCTTGGAAAGGAGTAGTATTGGCCGATCAAATCGAAGAGTTGGGTCTTGGAAAGGAGTAGTATTGGCCGATCAAATCAAAGGACTTGGTCTTGGAAAGGAGTAGGATTAGTGGCACAGGTGCTCCAAGCCTTCTATGAGAGACTGCACCTGGTCCAAAGCGGCGAAAGCTGGGGAAAAATAGTTTCTAGACGTGGCGGCGGCTAAAGCCAAAGCCAAAGCCAACGCTGAAGCCAGAGCCAAAGCTAACGCCAACGCGGCATTCAAAGTTGGATTTGAATCCTAAGTGAAATTTAAGGCTTTTTATAGTGACGAAATCAAGTATCCTCAATTTCATAATTGATCATTTCCTTTCAACACTTCAAGAATCAGGTGTTTCCTTATATGTCTACCTAGCCTACCCTATCTTGAAACATGACCGAACTCTTTTTCTTACGACACGGTCAAAGGATCGACCATGCCCTACGGCTTGATCCTACTGCCCAACCAGTTCTCCCAAATAGTTTGCCGTATGATCCCCTGTTATCTAAAAGTGGCGCAGAACAAATGCGTCAATGCGCTCAAACCATTGGCTCCCTATCAACGGCGTTTGATCCTACTCAGACTGCTACTGCTCGCAAAAACGTCTTCATTCACTTCTCCCCTTTCCTTCGTTGTTGTCAACTGGCAGATATACTCGTCACTGAGTTGAAACAGATCTTTGCAAAGTCGTATCCCGCGTACAAGCTTCGATTCCAGCTCCTAGGCGATTTTGCCTTGAGCGAATGGATCCACGATAAAATGCGCAATAAACCTCCGTTTGTCGACTCCAATGACGCATACAACATGTACACTCCCAATATCAAACTGCTAGCGAATCGCCTGGCGTGCAGTATATTCCGCCCCACCATCACCTTGGGCCCCTATAATGGCCCCGACCTTAGTTTCAAGGATTACCTGGATAGATGCAAGGATTACTTTACCAAACTTTTGGCGACTTATGATAAACCCGCGCATATCAGCGGGCGCGACATTGTGGTTGTTGTCTCCCACGGCTACTTGGTCAACAATTTTTTGCTGTATTTCATGAACCATCCCATCTTTGAAGAGATGCCAGAAGCAGAACCTAATATGGCGGTTAAGGTATTAAAAAGTGAAATAGATCGTACTGGTATTGAAAGTGACGAGGACGATGACGAGGAAGGTAGCACCGGCGGGGAGTATACTTGGAAGTTGGTTAAGGATTGTCTTGGAATGGTCACGCCCGATCGGCCGCTCCCCCTCAATCTCAAGAGCGACATTGTCTACTATAAGACCAATTTCATCAAGAAAGATGAATTGGAGGAACTCGAACATTCCCTGAAACTCCAAGTGCCGCGCGTCGAACAAGCGCGGCCCTCTTTTAAAATTACGAAAAGTTATACGGGCAAAGCCTCTGCCACCCCACTGACAGCCCCGCGCAGCTCTCCGGGTATATACCCTATATGTCCAGCGGCCAAGGACTGGACACCACAAAAGAGACACGAATATACAATCAAGACCGATTTCAAATTAAAGGTCATGAACGATGAACTGTTCAAAAAGGCATTCAACTTACAAAACCGCCCGTCTCATCCCGTGAGTCCCGAGGTCCTGCCCACATCAAGACCCACGCGATCGAATCTGGTTATTGATTTGGCAAAACTTTCAAGTAACGACGATATCTTTAGACCAATGCGCCTAAAGTACCTGACGGCACTGGAAATCCCCATCCACAAGCTCAATTCCAAAGTCAATTCGCAAGTGAGTCTCGCGCACTTGAATCGCCATGTGGCGTCCAATAATAGCTCCGCGTCGGATCTAAGCCGACATCCCAGTTTGAACTTGCGCACTGGCCGCCGACGGTCGACTTCCAATTCCAGGCTCACATCGGGCTATTCCGCCAGTGCCCAGAACTTACTTACTAGTCTTGGCCCAGCATTCATGTCGAATAGTCTGGTGGATGAAAAGCTGGAAGAGGATCAAATGAGGAGCGATGACGATCAAATGGGGAGTGATGACGATGGCGACGAGGAACATGCTCTTCAAATGACTGAGTTCAATGGGAATGGCCAGAAATTCTCTCGGACTTTTTACCATAAACTGCCATTGTCATCAACCAACCACTCGGGTATGATGAAGCTGGCCCTGGAAACGGTCGAACGACTGGTCGGCCAGCACACGGGTCTTGGACGAGCCCACTCACTCAATTCCAGAAGGGTGAGTTCTCTCCAAAAGCCAGCTGCATTCAAACTCAATACCAGATTAGACCGCCCAACACAGCAGGGCCATGAGGATTCACCACTCGAGACAAAAGGCAAGAAATTGCCAGGAACTAAGCTGATATTTTATCAACTTGGTGGCCAAGATGATTCTGCCTATTCCAATACGTCATCTTCTGAAGATGAACATGAATATGAACACGATGAAAGTGGTGGAGATTCCTCACCAAAGGATAACAAACTGTACCTCTGGTTTGGTCGCAATCAGTGATTTGGAGGGTTCCAAGCGAGTGATGTCACAATGACGTCATTGCGAGGACGATTACCTAAACGTTACACTTAGAATACGAAATTTTGTATCACCCCGTAAGAAAAGTGTCAATTGCTGGACATATGCCCGCTTCAACGGCAACGGCAACAGCAAACAATGCTAACACTAGTCGAGAGATTCGGTACGGGCTCCTGAATGATATTCATGGCCAAGTTCAAATAAGAGTGCGCTCCTTGCAGACAAGTCAATCGGCACTCCAGTCGATTTTGCCAGCTTCTCGAAAAATTGAGGAGCCTCTGGTGTGCACGATCTTATCCCAAGTACATGTTGCTTCTGACTTATACATCAAGGCATGCATTTGCTCGAGCAATTCCAATCCCAAGTCGGTTGCCATCCAATCCCCTTATCTTTCATTCAACAATATCAAGCGCACATGGAATCAGCTTTTGACACTTCCCATTGATTATTTCCTCTTGAGTGTGGGTGATTATATTCTGATTGAAATATATGAGATCGTAGGTACCAAGCCTCGTCTCTTTGGTGTTTCATACTTGCCACTCTTTGACCATTGTTCGCTGTCTCTTCGTTCAGGCACCCAAAAGGTGCCTGTTTACAAGACTTTGCTACCATCACTCCACATCTCTGACGCTTTATTGCAATGCAATGCCGACTTGTCTTCTCCAGAAGTCAAATTGTCTCTATATGAAAATGGCGGCATGCCCAAATCCTCTTGGCTTGATCCACTATCGTTGCCTCTCGTGGAAAAGTCAAAGACCCCTCAAACTACTCACGACCATTATCTACTAGTCGAGCTTCCGCAAGTTCAATTCCCGATCGTATATTCTGATATGCAGTATAAGGTACCCACCTTGGGCCCCGTGGAACCTGTCCTGGCCGTAGCCCAGTCACAAGCAACGATAATATTGAAGTCAATCGAAATCCCACAATCATCGATCCCTGGCCAAGAGAGTCTCAAATTCATTGACGATTTTATGGTCGCGGCTTCTAGCGCTGCAGGACAGCCTAGCGGTCACATGTCATTAGACCCCATTGAACTCAAATATCACAAGTTGGAACGCAACATCAACAATACCATTCTTGACCGCGACATCAAGCCATCGCCGCAATTGCGCGACGATTTGCTCCGGATCTTGGCAAAACCAACCAGTATCGAACTATCAGATTTTGAGAAAAACCTTATATGGAAATTCCGATACTATCTAAGTCGTAATAATGTGGGCCAATCATTAGAAAACCGCGCGACGCCTTCATTTCTTCCCAAGTTCCTCAAATCCATCAATTGGGATAACGATTTGGAACTCACTCATGTTTTCGAAGAGATCATCCCGCAATATTGGAGCATAAACAAACTCCAGATCGGTGACGCATTGGAATTGCTCGATAGCTACTTCAATCCTTTTACGCTTGTGCCGTCGATTTTACCGCCTTCGACCCAATCAAAGAGTAGCAGCATGCTCAACAAGGCAAAGTTTAGCCAAGTGTTTAAGTATGTGGCGTCATTACGGCAATTCGCGGTCGATAGACTAAAATTGGCGAGCAGCGACGAATTGCTACTTTACCTCTTACAACTCGTCCAAGCTCTCAAATATGAGGCAAAAATTTATAATCGAGAGCTACCGAGTTCCGATTCCCCGACTGACGCCCCACTTGCGGAATTTCTTATTGAGCGCGCAGTCGAGACCCCGCATTTGGGCAACTTTTTCTATTGGTACGTCAAGGTGGAACACGAAGATCAATTGCGCCTCGGTCCGAACCTTGTGCAAACGCGCGTCTACTCACAAGTTCTCAATCGATATATCGAGCGGCTCAAAGCTCATTCACTTGCTCATAAACTCCCACATTACCAGCACCTCAAATGCCAGATTTGGTTTGTCAAGAAACTAACAGTACTTGTTGAAGTGATCCGATCGACTTTCAAACGAAACGAACCTACTGCGAAAAAGCGCGATTTCCTCAAACAATACTTGGCCAATTCATCTAATGAGCTTTTGAAATTCCCAGAACCATTCCCGCTCCCATTGGACCCGACGGTGATGATTTGCGGCTGTTATCCTGAGCAGCTGCTGGTATTCAAATCGAGTTTGGCACCACTCAAAATCACCTTCAAAACAGTGACACCGCCCGTTCGGAAACAAAGCCGAAGCGGGTCACAAATGTTTTCAAGGAAAAGCTCCCATTACGGGAGTTATGCGTTAATGTTTAAGATTGGCGATGATCTCAGACAAGACCAGTTGGTCATTCAGATTATCAATTTGATGGATCAATTGTTGAAGAAGGAAAACTTGGATTTGCGTTTGACCCCATACAAAATCTTGGCAACCGGTCCTGATGCTGGGTTGATTCAATTCGTTCCGAATGATACTCTTGATGCTGTGCTTGCAGGGACATATAGTAATAATGCGGCGCCTAATACTGCGAATGGCAAACCTGCGAATGGAATCCTTAGTATGCTTCGGATCCATAGTCAAACAATGCACGTTGCCGAGCCCATGACCGCCAGTGTGCTTGAGCTGAGGCCTGACAGGTCGATTGCGTCACCTTGTGAAGCCGGGATTGTGCCACCACCACAACATGCAATTGCCAATGATTTGGGCGTATCGCTGGTAGTAATGGACAATTACGTCAAGTCATGTGCTGGCTATTGCGTCATTACATATATCTTGGGAGTGGGCGATCGTCATTTGGATAATCTCTTGTTATCACCCAATGGAAAGTTTTGGCATGCGGACTTTGGATATATCCTTGGCCGGGACCCCAAACCGTTCCCACCATTAATGAAACTTCCCATTCAAGTCATTGACGGGATGGGAGGTATGAACCACGAGAACTTTGGGGTTTTCAAAAGTTATTGCTTCATCACTTACACGACGTTACGGAAAAGCAGCAATTTGATTCTCAACCTCTTTCAATTGATGGTCGATGCCAATATCCCTGATATAAAGATTGATCCTGCTCGCGCAGTTGAAAAAGTCAAGGAGAAATTGTGCTTGGATATGAGTGAGGAAGAGGCGATCATGCACTTTCAAGTGTTGATCAATGATAGTGTGAATGCGTTGTTGCCTGTAGTGATTGATCGATTACACAGTTTGACCCAATATTGGCGGGCATGATTCTTGAGATGTCTGCGAGGAAATGTCACCAGGGGACTGTTTCCTAAACGGCACAATGGTATTGACTGGGCTAGGGTGTATGTGAAGGATTACAATGTGATACAGGTTAAGTGTGTTTGGTGAATTATGATAATATGCATTTGCATTGAGAGATATTTAGCAATTTTACAGGAAACTGAATAGCAATTCTCAGGATTTTCACCTGGAGCTTAGCCAGCCTCTCAATCCAATCGATCATGAGGGGCCTTGCCTCTTACTTTCTCCTTTACAAAGCAAAGAAGGAACGTGTACAATGCCAGCATTGCAGCGAAAGGAGGGAACCAATCCAAGATAGTCCAAGCCCAAGAAGGTTTCAAATCCCTTACGGCCAGTTCCACACGAGCCTTCAAATGATCGAGGTCATCATTATTATTGATGATAATATCCAGTCTGTAACATCGTTCAAAATTAGTCATCTGACTGTGGATGCGATCACAAGCATCCTGATGAGAGAGTTGCGGATTTCGAGAACGCAAACGATCAATTTGTATAGTTTCATTACAATTGACAGTAACAATGGTTCCACACATACGATAGAGACCGCTTTCGAAAAGTAAAGGAACATCAAGGATGACGAGAGTATTGAATTTGAGGTAAGCTTTGAGGAGTTGCTTGCAAATTTCTCTACGAATAGCGGGATGAGAAATTGAATTTAGTTTTGACAAGTTCTCTTTGTTGCCAAAGACAGCAGCACCCAAGGCAGCATTGTTAAGTTTGTTGTCGTTATCACCATCGACGAGATTTGGAATAAAAGGACCAAAAGTCTCAAGAACTTTGCGATAAGCGGGAGTTCCTGGTAAAAGGACTTTGCGAGCGATTTTATCAGCGTCGATCACGGTGAAATCATACTTTTCAGCCAAGATCTGCGAAACCGTGGATTTGCCAGAGGCAATTCCACCAGTGAGTCCCACAATAAGCATTGGGAGAGAGATACCGCGAGGCGTGGAGAAGAACGGCGTGAATTTCTATGGCGACATCTTTTTTCTGTCTCACAGCCGCCGAGAGAAACAGGAGGAACCAGGATTTTGTCACTCTTCAGAATGAGCTCAGCGAGGACATTTATCCTTGGAGCAGGCGCAATTGGATCGTTGCTAGCACATGAACTTTGTCTAGGTGCCCCTCATGGTATACCTCCTACTTTGTTATTCCGTAACAAAGCAAGATTAAATCACTTCCGTCAAGCTAGTGGTGGCGGTGATAATAATGACAATGCTGATGGAGTTGGAGAATTGATCGTATCTCATCGATATTCGAAAAATCCTTTTACAGCTCGCTCTTACTTAAACTTGGCGGTGGCCCCTCCCTTAGGTCATCACCATCTGCTTGGGATCGATAATCTTATTGTCACAACAAAGACTTATCAAACACTACAGGCAATTGAGCCTTATTTACCGAGTCTTTCTCCAGATGCTAATATTATCATTTTGCAGAATGGAATGGGCATGGCATCGAAACTTGAAGAGCGATTCTGGTCAAGTTCTTCTCTGAAACCCAATTTTTTCGAAGCCATCACTACTCATGGAGCATTTAAATCTGCTCCCAATGTCGTTCAACATGCTGCGGAAGGCAAAATTATTTTGCTGAGATATCTGGGAGATGGGGATCCTATGGAATCTTCCCAATCCATCCCGCCAATCATCACACAAATCTTGGATTGTCCACGATTGCATGCTTCTTTCGCCGATCGGAACACATTCCTCACTGCGCAAATGGAAAAGTTGATTGTGAATTCATGTATAAATCCATTAACAGCCATCTACGATTGTCTCAATGGTGATCTTCTTTTGGGATCTACCACATCCATGCTTATGCGCAAGATAATCTCCGAAGCATCTTTGTGCTTACAGGCAGAGTTCCCCCACTTGTCACAATCTGTTGAACTGCGAAATGCTTTGCATCGTGACAGACTAGCAGAATTGGCATTGAGTGTGTGCAAAGCAACTGCGAAAAACAGCTCTTCCATGCGAGAAGATATGCGTCATCTCAATACGACTGAGATCAGCTCGTTCAATGGGTATATAGCGAGTTTGGGTGATAAGTATGACATCAGAACTCCTGGCAACACTATGATCGTTCAGTTGGTGAAGGGGAAATTGAGCATACTGCGGGCAGTGGAGGAAAACGCCGCGACGAGTATTGTTGAGGAGATGGATTAAAAATAGATTGGTGTTTACGAAGGTGATGGGTCGATGGCCATCTATGATCAGACTTTTCAGTCTACGTATTTTAGACTGGCGATCTCCACTCTAACCGATCATTCTCACGAACCATGCCCATGGCATTCCCGATCAGATAGAGCGTCATAATTATTATTTGGCACGCTATTGGTCACATTCAAGTGTGAACTAATGACGAGTGGCTGTCCATCTCGCATCAAGAAAGGACCGTGTAGGTGGCAGTCCATCCCGCATGACGAAAGGACCGTGTAGAATAATCCCCTACGTTTGCGACTAATGAAGCTATATCGAGAGCAAGTCTAATTCTCATTGTTAAGCACACCGTCAAAACAGAGGGCAGGCATTAAGAGGTCACTTGGATCTTCGGCCGAGGACGAACACTCTCGTCCAAAATCTTTGACACTATTTTCTATACTGGGTTTGTTCCATATCATAATTTTCTTGCATGAAAAGCAGATCATTCCGGTCGTCTTGCCTCTTTATATCTCATGCGGCGATTGTATAATTCTCTTTGTCTCGTTCGTGGCAAGTGAATATCTTCTGTAACCCTTACTCTCTTCCTTCATTCTCTTCATCGGTGCCGCGTTAAGCGATTGACTTTATCTGAACATTCGAAGCCAACGAGACCTTTGGGAAGGACAAGAGACGTAATTCAGGGGTATCGACTAGGGGCTCTTCGGAGAATAGTGATACTACAGGGCCGCAGAAGAGGTATTTAGGAAGGTGGGATGAGACTGTGGGTTGTCTCCCGCCGTTGCAGCTGATGGCTGTCTCGCAATCTCAAATATACTTGATTGCAATATCTAATATATTTTTGTATAATATCTTTACCGAATCATATGATGATGTCTCGAGTATGGCTAACTTCTCCGTACAATCATTTATTAGTGGCGTGAGCAAATCCTTCAAAATCACATCAGACCTTGCTTTATAAAGCTGTCCATCACTTTGGCCGTTAATCAATGCATTAAGAGGACGACACTTGGTTGGGTTCTGTTCCATGCTAGTAGCAAGGGCGACTTGGGTTCGAAAGGAATAGCCATCATCATTAAGAGTGTAATCACCGAAATATCCCTTCTCTTGTAAGAAATCCTTTTGCGGAGACAGTAAGAGTGCCAGCAACGAATGGGTAATATCTATAGTGTTATAGATATTGTTTGAACGCAAGACGAACCCGTATTCAGCAAGTAAGAAATCATTCGAATGAGGGCCATAACAAAAGAGTAATTGATCTCCTGGTTTGTATGACGTGCAAGTTAAAACATTGAATCCAGTAGCGTTGATATTGATTGTGCATTGGTCGACAGGACAGTGATTGAGAAAGTCCACGAACGGAGCCAATGTGAAATTACATTCATGGGTTGTTGCTAACGGTTGTTCCATATATAAGCACCGTGAATTGATACACATCCAAGCCCAGAGAAAAGTTTCTTCTCCACATACCTTCTGAATGGACGGGTAAACTGATGTTAGAGACATGACCTTGGCAAGATCCTTTTCAAATCGTTCGAGGACTTTTGCGGCCGAGATCTGGGTTGTTGGAGGCAATAGATTCCAATATTGAGAATAATCAGTGGACAGCAATAGTTGAGATTGTACTAGAGGGCAATCACGGAAGTCGGAAAGATCTGGCAAACATGAGATGAATGGGGTCCAGAATGATTCACGATGTTTTTCAACACACAAGTAGATTGCGACGATCTGGAACGCCAGTAGGGATGAGTAGTTCTGTAGTAAGAAGGCGTAGAATGGCTTTATGTCTGGGTCGAGTTCTCTAGTCAAATGGTCATGGATTGTCTGGATATTGAGTAGAAATCGTCTGGGAATAGTCACTAACCGAGAGCCAACATGAATATTGGAGGAGGCAAAGACGCCTCTACCAGAACCCTCAATTTCCTTAACATCTATCAAAGGCGAGATGTGAGTAGGAGTAGAGCTGGAACTATCATCTGATTGGATCCAGTCAAGTAGTGATTGTACCGCTGTCATGATACCTCTAAGGATGGGATTTTCAAGCTGAGCTGAGATGGACAGAGTAGAAAATTGAAGTAGCGAGAGTTTAGTGTGGATCCAGCGAGAATATAGCGAGCTAGAGGGAATCTAGCGGGACTCGGGCTCGACGTTAGCGGGAATACGTTAGGACTCTAGCGAGAGATCCCAGCGAGACTTCAACTAGACTTTAGCGGGGTTCGAACTAGACTCCGTTTAAACAAAAGTATTTTACAGATGGTGAAAGAGCAATCGATATATACATAGTTATTGTAAAACTCATGGGGTATCTGCCTTATTAAAAGATATTAAGGGTCAACGCCGAAGCCAACTGGTTTGAGTCGATTGCCTTTGAGAACTCATTGAAATCCAATTTCCCATCACCATCTTTATCAGCTTCCATCATGGTTTTATCACAAATTTGTTGGAGTTCAGCATCTTGCAAGTTTTTACCAACCATCATTTTCATAACAATAAAGAGTTCACCAATACTGATGAAACCATCTTTATCGATATCATAAATCTTGAAAGCAAAAGCAAGTTTATCTGTTGAATTAGTCTTTCCAGAGAATGCTGAGAGACCAGTGATAAATTCTTGGAAATCAATAGTTCCATCACCATCAGCATCAAATATATCCATCAATCTTGAAGCCAAAGGGTTCAGTGATATTCCGGGAATACTAAGGAATTCTTGTTTATCAATAGTGCCCAGTCCATCCTTATCCAACTTCATGAATCGTTTGCGTAAACGATCGATCTCATCTCGATCGAAATTGGTACCTTCCATGAGTCCTTCAAGGATCTTGGATGATGCCCCGCCCATATTGAAGGAGGTGTGATAGGAAACAGGAGGTGTCCAGTAAGTGTCCCCAAATATGTCCTTATAATCTCGTCAAAGTCTCCTTAAACTCCTTTCGAAATACCTTTATAATCTCGTTAGAGTCTCCCTGTAGTGAATCAGTATTATCACTTTACTTTCTCTTTACTTCCACTTTTCTCTCACTTTCCTCTCGCTTTGCTCTCTCAGCACCGCTCCATTCGACGAAAAAAAAACTAAGCCCACCGGTAAAATTGTTGGTATAAGCTTAGGCAAGCTAGCCAGCCAGCCCTAACACCTGTAATACGACCACCCACGTACAACCTCTTCTCACCCTCCCATCACAATGAATATCAATGCTGATACTGCTAAAGATACCCTATGTAAGAATATTCTTATCTACGGCTTCTGTAAGTATCAGGATAAAGGTTGTTTATTCTCCCATAAACGTGATGTCCCTGGCACCACCGCCGATAGGGATGAGACATCAGGCAAATCTGCCATTCCAAAGAGATTCAATGTCAATACTCCCTCATTCCAGCCGAAAATGACGTCTGTGTCAAATCTGACTCCGGCTCTGAATCTGACTCTGGCCACCCCGGCTCCTCTGGCTCTGCCTCTGTGGGACACTGCCTTTCCCGCTTCTCTGGCTCTGCCGCTGTCCGTTACTGCCGTTCCTGCTTCTCCGGCTATACCGCTGTCCGTTACTGCCGCTTCGAAGTTCACGGCCCTTTCCCCTCGATTGAAGAATATCCCCGTCTTTGTTCCCTCGGCCGCCGTTTCGTCTGAACTACCAGATGACCCCGTCTTATCGAAACGTTTCAATGCCCTGACTCCTTCTTTCACCCCTCTGGCCGTATATGACCCCGTGATCCCCCTCAATGATTCTGTTGTCCCTACTGCTGCAGGTACTCCTCTCAATCAACTGTCCAGTGCTCTTAACTCAGGGTATTTCGCTGGCCAATCTGTCCCGCCACAGCTGGCAGATGTTTTCTTCGGCACATCGGCTCCGTCGTACCCTCTCCAATATCATCACTATGCTCCGCCTCCACCTCCGAGACTCGCTCATCAGTTGGACCCCGACCAAACAGATGCTCTCCATCTTTGCATCGATTCCGCTTTGCGTGAACGTCTTCACCGCCAAAATGAGGCCACTCTCCAAACTATCCCCCATTCGAATCTTCCGGAGCATGTAGGGATTTACCATTCCCTCGTCCCTATCGATACGACTTATGCTCCTCTCTCTCAAGTATACAATGTGGCTCTGGCAGTATACAAGGTATACAGTAACAATGATGGAGTTGCGTATGCGATGCGCCGTATCCATTTGACTAGCCAAATATCCTCTCACAATAGATTGTTGCTGGTCCATGCGTGGAAGAAAATTAAGTGTGCCAATGTAGTTGATGTCAAAGATGCATTTACCACCATGGCCTTCGGCTCATCTTCCTCATTGGTCGTCGTCTACGATTATTATCCCTGTGCACTTACCCTTGCCGCGACCCATGCCACCACAAAGTATATCCTGGAATCAACATTGTGGTCATATTTGTGTCAGCTTGTAAATGCTGTCCGTGCAGTTCACGGTGCTGGTGTCGCCGCTCGCCACGCCCTTGATCCATCGAAGATTATTGTGACTAATAATTCACGGTTGAGACTCCTGGCAGGTGCAATCGATGATATTTTGGATGAATCAGAACAGGATATAGAATCATTGAAGCGTCAAGACTATGGCCTTTTACTCAAAACAATGCTCTCCTTGTGCAATGTTGACGACATCTCAGCACCTGCCGCCAGCACTACCATTTTTGACTCGGTATCGAAAAAGTATTCTGAGAAATTTGCAAATGCCTTGAGTCAAATCGCGGATTCTCCAAGTATGGATATCGACGAATATGTTCAAACGCATTTGGCTTCAAAATTGTTGGATATGATGAATGGCTTACAAGACGCTCATGATTATATGGAAGCCACTTTACTGACGGAATTGGAAAATGCTCGGCTCGTGCGATTAGTTTCGAAACTCGAATTCGTTGCAAACGATATTGATAATGGTGGTAATGGGAACAATTCACCGCAAAATGTCATTTCAATGTTTCGAGCCCATGTCTTCCAACACCGAGATGAATTTGGCCGTCCGGCTATTGACCTTGCCCGAGCAATATGTGAGCTCAATAAGCTCGATGCTGGAATCGGTGAACGGATACTACTTGTTTCAAGTGATGAAAAGCAATGTATTGTTGCCAGCTATCGTGAAATTAAAGATGCTATCGATATTGCATTTAGACGTTTAATTCCATGAATAAAAGGGGTGTGTAGATTACAGAGTATTAATTCCGTGATCAAAAGGGTTATGTAGATTACAGGATATGTGTGCTTCTAGAGCTTAATTTGGTGCATAAAGGAGTTTTGTAAATTACAAAAAAATGTGTGCTTCATCCGATTGAACCCCTCGCCCCCCGGGGGAAGTGAAAAGTTGCGCCGACTCTTCCCGGGATTAAGTCGCACACGTGATCGGAGGATGAGTCAAGCAGCCACAGCCTAGTCTACCTGCAGTACCGTTGTAATGAGTCAGGACTCCAACGACGATTTAAAACCGGACGGGACTCCACTCGGAATCAAAAGAATCATCAGAGTCTTTTCCGAAAAGGCGGTATCATCTCGTTGATACCACTCGTTCCTGGCTGTGCTTTTAACACCTGTTCTCTTTGCTTTTGCTTGAACGACTTTCCTCTTAACGACTTTTGAACGACTTTTAAACGACCCTTGAACGAATTTCCCTTCTCTTCCTCTTTTCTTTTTCGAATCATTTCAGGTTCTCTTCTTTTGCCCTCTTCTCTTCTCCTTTTGTATACCATCCCACCCAAGATGGTCTGGTCAATTTAAACATTTGTGGTGTGAACTCACAAAAATGGCATTACATTCTCCTGTTACCGATGACGGGACCGCTGGTGCCGTTGCCAGTGTTTCACCAGTATTCCCCTTGCTGCCGATTCATCACCAACAACTCTTGACGCCTCCGTCCTCCGAATCTTCTTCCCTTTCTTCCTCCTCCACATGTTTACCGGATAATTGTCATTATTACTCGAAATTCCTCAACAAATCTTGCTTCAATTCTCTTCTCACCAAATGCGCGGTTAATTTGGTCCGTATCCTCTATCGCAAACACGACATTCCTCTCTTGCAGTCTTTTATTGTTGAAATCTTACGCCGCAGCAAAACCTCGATCCTGCTGCTCCAATTAACTTGCTATTATTTGGCTCGTCTCATCAGTCTTGAACAGCCAATTGCCATCAAGGACGAGAAAAAGCTCTTCGTGGGTTTGTTGATTATTGCCTCGAAATTCAATCAGGATTATAATTTCTCCTTCAAAGCTTGGCTCAAGATTTGCGGGACGAACAATAATGTGACTAGCATCCAAGGTCTCCGAACTGTGGAGCGTGAATGCTTGAAAATGCTCGATTACTCAATTTACTTGAATGGCAAACAGTACGAAAATTGGTGCAACGCATTAGCGGTCTTTGGCTACGATTTCGTCGCTAGCCATACCGTCGTCAACGGTCAACCGCTGCTTACCTGGGAATCTTATAACCCTGACATCTGCTCAAAAAGGTTTGACAAATGGTCACTGTTTTTTGAACAGTATCGCTCACAATCGTTAGGTAATTCCTTGATCAATTTCGAATCGTATTTCCGTCTGCAAGTCGACTCGAAAGTGGCAATTTCAGATATAAAGATAAATCTCAACATGCCTTGTAAGAGACATTGGGAACAGGATCCTCGCAATGGTGGGCCTGCATCGAAGAAAGTTCATGTTGTTTGATCTGTAAAAGGATAGGAGTAGATTCATATCAAATGTATTATTTTAGTGATGTGTGGATCGCAGGTATTTCTATTTCTCCAACTAGTTTCGGCCAAAGACTGTTGAAGAGTAGATTGGCTGCGAAATACTGGGGCCTTTGACTGACTCGGGAATTTGACTCTCGCCCAGGGTATCACCGGCTCTGCGAAAGTCAGCCAAGGAAGGAAGCAAGTTGTATCCAGCGTTGATCCATGGTGTTTCGCAAAGTCGTTTGCAAGATATATATGCATCGGGCGTTATTCGGTGATTCGAAACTGCGGATGAGCTGATCTTTTGGGTGTCAAAGTGGTTGCAATGGTCTCTACTTGAGGTCAAATCCTCTACGCCCGGGGACCAGTGCTATTTGACCAAACCGCTGTTAAATCCGAAGTTTCTACAACTTTGTGAGGCAACTTCTAGTCAGATCCTTTCATTCAGAAGCAAAGAATGAAACAATTTTATAGGTTCCCCTTTCACAATTATCTACTAGAGGTGAAGCCAGAGATGCTTAAAATGACTTTTGTCATCATAAATGTTTGGCTCATCATCAATGGCCCATGCTCGATGTCTTTGGGAATTTCAAGCCGTATATTATCATTGAATGGCTTTTGATACAGAGAGAGCATCTTGTCAATAACAATTCCCTCGCTAATCTTACATATCCTACATTTTCTGTCAACGAATTGCACATGTACGTGGAGCCAACGTGGGTGGCGGGTCTCTCGCGAGTTTCTTTCAACACCTAACTTTTATCCATTTGCTACGGCATTTCCCCGTCGCCATCGGTCACATCAACATTGACTACGACTTTAAAATAGCCAAAATAAGTGGAATTTCGTTCATTTCCTCCACAATGTATTCATCATTTTATTTCATTCAACTTCTCACCTCTCGCATACCCTCGACTCACGCAAACATCTATGTATACGTCTTCCACCCCACATCCGACTTCATCCGCTCGGAAAATCTCATGCTTTCTCGGAAGGAACTCAAAATTTTCCCATAACCGGGCCCCCTTGTGGACAGATATTTGAGATCGTCATGGAATTCAGCTGGAAGATCGTTGAGCTTCCGATAACAAGTATCGAAGTTTCGGATCCATTGTACTTCGGCTGGTGAAGGGATCGACCCATACCTAGCATCAAAAGCGTAAGCAATAATTGCTCGAGCAACCATAGGTTGTTTTGCCAAAAGAACAGCATGAGCTGACGCCCATTTTCTTACCCAGTTTCCCTTATCTACACCAGTATGGTAGAATCCCGATGCCAAACGAAGAAGTCTCTCGAACTCTGGCTCTCCTTACTATGGTTCATAACAATTCGTAAGCAACGCACGTTCAGAAACAGATGCTCGATAAGTATCCAGAATGGATTCCTAGACGTGACAGCTATAGGTATCGAGGCTCCCCCTTCAAAACAGAAGTAGCCAACATCCAATCGACCTTTTATTATGAGAAGTGCTCAGTGTAAGTCCCTGGGAGTTACGACATCTTGGCGTAACAAGACCAATAAATTTATGAGTCGGATCCTTAGAATCAGCTCCATAATCAGTGGCCGTTTCGGCGCGGTGTGGCATTGATAGAACAATTGACACATGATTTTTTGCCACTGTGTTGTGCAAATTATCGCGTGTAGTTTGGGAGGACTAGTCATCAAAGCACAAGTCATGTCATCAATACAATGAGCTGGCGCGTGAGTTTGTTTCAACACAACACACTGTTGTAAAAGTGCGTCAACAAAGTCTCTCTGGAGATTCATGCGTCGTGCCGAAGTGATTACGATCAAATAAACGCTTCATTGTTTGGCAGAGAAGCGCCGCCATCTTCAAATTGGCGAGTCTTTCAAGCGTAAAATCGACTCAAAGAGATGAAGTGAGGGATCACGAGGGCCGGGATTCTGGATTGTTTGGGAGCATCACTTAAGATCCCGATAACTTGTCATCTTTGGTTGACATTTGTTTCCAACTCCTTCCATGTCATCGGTCATGTGACCATCCATATTTCGAAGGAGATGGGTTTCAACGTGGGTAAGCGGATATTACATCCTCATGTTTGCAGTTTGTAAGAATTCGCGAAATATTATGCTCACGTACGAAGGGCGTTTGCACATTGCGCACTAGACTAAAATAGAATCTGTGACTGGCATGTTTTGAATGAAGGGTGAATTTCAATGTTTGGTTATCGATGTGAGTCAAATGCCATTTTTCAACGTCAAAGTATAGATAGAGGCATCAATCATTTACCATTATCTTATCACTATAAGCAGGTTCAGCATCAATGAGTGTTGGCGCAATGCATATTGAAATCAAGCATTACTCATCTCTGCCGCAAACATTGAGTTGAATTCAATGTATTGATAGGAAGGAACCTCGTCGAATGGGTCCCTGAAATTACCATCTGTCTGAGGCGGTGTTCCTCAGAAGCAGTGGCTTGTGGCCTCTCAAGTTAATTGTTGAATGGGGTGTCACAAAATCCAATAGTGACTGGTTGTCAAAAGATGTTTACCGCGCCATACTTCAAAAAATGTACAAGCATCCATCCGCGCCCCATTGGCCCATAACATTCAACGGCATGAACCCGTCCATGTTTTTATTTTCAAAAGGACCTTGATCAAGGTGATGATCGGTCAACTGTTTCATTTTGCCAATGTTATAACCCCGAATAAACACCCGACCTTTTTGATCTGGCCCCAAGTCACGCAATTTGAACTCAAGTGATTGTGAAAGAGCGCCACTACCACGACAAGAAACATTGTGAACGCGATAATCAAAGAAATCCGTTAATAAAATTGGGCCTGCAACCGTGTAGTTGAATCGTTCATAGATGAGGCGAGCACCTAGTAAAATGCGAATCTGATTCAATTGTAGCGGCGTCTTGTGTTGTGGCTCAGTTATCGGTTGTTGCAAGTAGACAAGGCGGATTCCTTTACCGGCGACATTTGAAGTCCAGAATATCCCTCTGGATAACTGGTTCACCAAGAGTGGATTTGCAGAGTCACTGATTTCAGCGATGACACGGTCGAATATTGATGCCAGTGCCAGCACTATACTAGGATCCAATTGCTTCAATTGTGACCAGGTGATGGACAGATCCGTGAAGCAAATGCTAGATCCGGAAACGATAGCTGCGAGAACCTTTATGAGTGACCCCACAAGGTCATTACTGTTTTCGTTACCCAAGAGAATTAGTAGTAAATCCTTTGAGGAGAAGGCGTAAGATTGTGGTAAATGACGCAAAGTAGATGCTGTTGCCGAAACTAGATTCAATTGAGTAAAGTCTGCGGTGGACACTAGGCTCGGACTGACTTGATGAGAGAAGCGTAATGCTGTGCCCTTGTCCTTTTCAGGGTGATATTCATTTTCGAAATCTGAGGATGACCCTTGTGGTTGCTCGTAAGCATTGATGTGAGCAAGCGGGCCATTGCTTGTATCGGAGTCAAAAACATGAATTGGATTACCATCCACTAAAGGAACAATGCCTGAATCATACAATTCAACAGTCGTTTGAGTAACGAAAGCGGCAATCATCATTGCAAACAGCGCTGGAGTACGCAACCAAAGACGCGAGGGTATAATGACTGAATCTTTGGTGGATAGAAGGTCAATATATTGGTAGACCAAACTGTTTATCTGAGGAATCAGGTACAGATCTTGTTCGAATTGAATTTTGGTATGAGAGTTGACAGAAGAATTTGCAACTGCAAGCAGCCAAATATCACATAGATTGCCATGACGGAGTTTATAGTGATTATATCTAATATCCAAACCAACTCTTGGAGCTGTTTCGGGATCATCGCATTTGATACTTCGATAAATAGGACTTTCATTTTCGAATCGAGTAGGAGATGCAAACAGTTGTTGGTCAAGGTATAACATCGGAACATCCCGGAATGAATTCAAAAACCAATTGAAAAGTAGCCGGGTACCAAAGATCACAACAAGGGTGAGTATAATTGTTTGAATCATTTCAATGGTTGACGGTAATTGACTGGAAAGCTCCCTCACGTCCTCAGAAGTATACGGAAGACTTATACGAAAGACTTATACGAAAGACTTATACTAGATACTTATACGAGAGAATTTTACTGTGGAATAGATCATGTGACACGCTTGGTGACTTTCGCAGCCATTTCTCTGGTAGTGGAGAATATGCGTTAGCAAATCGGTTGGACCCACGAGTGGGTGGGGAGGAAGATTACGAATAGGACGGAGACGATTACTAGTAGGACGGAGACGAGCGTTCTTGCTGGGAGAATATGGAATGCACCCATTTGTAAATATTTGTTCGTAGATCTGAAAGGTGAAACTGAGCAGGATCGGTGATGGAGGGGTGAGGCACATCATTCGTTCTAAACGACAACCACCACACTATAAATCTGCCAAGCAAATATCACTATATACAAATACCTTTATCATTGCAGTACAAACTTTATAATAGCTGTCGCTAGGTGGAAAGAAATTCTTCCGCTCCTAAGGGATCTACTGTTTTTGAACCCTTGAAATAAGAGGTCTACAGCGCATCCCTTTCATATCGTGAAGCCCGTTTATTAGAAGTCCCCACACATACATCCACATCCGCCAACCAATTCACGTTCCACCAATAATTCCTCTTTCCATCAACACGCCCACCTTCCACCATTATCCATTGTGAATCTTAAATCTCATCGTCAATCTGTCTACACGGCCCGACCCGAATTCCCGAAATTCTGATCTTCCAATTCCCGTCTAATCTCCGCCAAATCGCCGAACCCCACCTAGAGAACCCCCGGCTCTCTCGCCATACGACTCTAACTTTCTTTCTCTCTTAGCTTGCCCATAAACTCTTCTTGTCTCTCCACCACCCTCTGGATCTCGCTCTCCCTCCTATACACAGGAAATTTCGCAACCCCCGTGTTAAAAAATACATTAAAATGTGAAACACCGAGAATCGCCCTAACTTCGAATTCCTGGTGTCCACTACCCCCATCTATTCCCTCATAATACCATGGGCTGTGCAGCTAGTGTCGAGGTCGACTCCGAGTCTGATCCATTTCTTGAAGATAAAAGACTAAATGATGTTATTGAACAACGGATAAAAATGACTAAACAACATGAAAATGACGAGTTCAAACTCTTACTCCTTGGAGCAGGCGAAAGTGGAAAAAGTACGGTCCTCAAACAACTCAAACTCTTACATAAGGGTGGATTCACTCAACAAGAGAGAGCTCAGTATTCACAAGTGATTTGGTGTGATGCCGTGCAGCTGATGAAAACGCTTATTCTCAAGGCAAGACTGATGAAAATCATGCTTCAATGTGACCAGGACGGGAGTACGCTTTTACAAGCGCGGCAATGTATACTTCGAGCCAATCCTCTTGATCTCGTCGATACTGGGACTGCTGGAGGAGATAATTTTTTGAATGAATATGTTCTCAAGTATAGTGATTCCTCGAAACAACTGCGTCAATTGAATCTGACGGGAATTGTGGGTGATGATTATACCAGTGCATTCGATATGTTGGAAAGTACCCCTCAAGCTGCAAGTGATGGTGAAAATAATGCGACACACAACTTGAGTCTGTTGAAAAACCGTCAACATTCGCATCTGGGTGCAAACACCAAAATCTCCCGCTTACAGCTTGCACAGGCGATTCACGATTTGTGGAATAGTGATGCTGGGATCCGCAAGTGCTATGCACGGTCCAACGAGTTTCAATTGGAATCTCTGGCCAATTACTACTTTGACAATATCATGCATTTTGCAGATGAAAACTATTTGTGCTCGGATACAGATATTTTGCAAGGCCGAATCAAGACCACTGGTATTACTGAGACCAACTTTGTGATCAAGAATTATAAAATCAAAGTATTGGATGCGGGCGGTCAACGACTGGAACGAAAGAAATGGATCCATTGTTTCGATAATATCACCGCGGTGATCTTTGTTTTGGCTCTTAGTGAATATGACCAGAAACTCTTTGAGGATGAACGAGTCAATCGAATGCATGAACTGGTAGTCTTGTTTGAGACCTTGTGCAATTCAAAATGGTTTGCCAATACCCCCTTCATTCTCTTCTTGAACAAGATGGACGTTTTTGAAAAGAAATTGAGTCATCTGCCTCTCCGCCAGTATTGTCCGGATTATAATGGACCACCCGATAATGCCGACGAAGCCATCAAGTTCTTTGAAAAGAACCTATTGAAAATGAATCGGTCAAACAAACCATTGTATATTCATCGGACGTGCGCTACCGATACCAGTTCGATGCGGTTCGTATTATCGGCAGTGACGGATTTGGTCATCCAACGGAACTTGAAACAGAGTGGAATCTTATAGTTAATTCGGGCGAGATCGTATAGTGAAGAGAAACTAGTGATTGTGATAAAGTAGTAGTAGTAGTATTTTACCGGCAAGGTTTCTTTGTAATTGAAGTATATATAATGTTGATTTGAAATTACCATCTCAAGGGGGCCATTTCGTTGCGGTTACGGTTATAATCAAGCAAACCTTCAGTCTGGCCCACACCGGAAACAACAATATCTTTATCCCATAATGATGCCTTAGCCCATTGTTTGATGTTTGAAACCAGAACAGCATCGACCTTGGCCAATTGCTCATGTAATGACGCACGGTGACCAGCTAACAATACCTTGTGAGCAATGTCCAGGGCCACAGCTTCTGACGAAGAAAGCTTCATGACCAATTCGGCCTTGATGGCGTTCTTGGCGCGAGCAACTTCGGCCTCGGAAATGGTGGTTGATAACCGGTTCCACTGCTTCAAGGCAAAGTGAGTCCAGTCACAAAGACCTTCAAAGTTAGACGACTCGGAAGTGAATCCCCACAATCCAGTATCGGAGTAAGAGTTGCTAAAGTGAGAGTAAGTGTCGACAATATGATACTCCTGAACAATCAGCGCAAGCTTGGGGCTGGTGAAAGCAGCTTGTGGAGATGTATGGTCGAAGGAGCCAAACACAGCGGCAGCAACCTTGGCAACATAGTATGCGGGAGAGTTGAGTCCTTCACCCTGGACGGCGATTGAAACGTATGCTTTAGGAAGGGTATCGTCACGCATTCTAACCTCTGAGCCCAAAAAGGTGGCGGGTTTGGTGGATGACTTGACACCTTCAGCAATCTTCAAGGATTTCTCAAGGGCGTTAACGAGAACATCATGGTCAAAGTTACCGGAAGCGGCCACCATGGTGTTTGAAGAGACCAAATGAGCATTCAAATGACGTTGAGAATCTTGGAGGACCAAACCGGGGATAGATTCCGGGGTTCCAAAGACGGGCAAGCCGAGAGAGTAGCCCTGGAATGCAGAGGCATTCAAGTGTTCCAACACCTTACGAGTAGGATCAGCCTCAATGGCGTTAGCCTTTGCGGCCAAAACTTTTTTTGCGACTTCGAAATCAGCCTTTTCCAAAGTAGATTCAGACAGAGAAACGATAGACGCGACTCTTTCAGCCGCCGCTGCGACATTATCGTTCGTGGAATGGGCGACGATACCGTTGATCTCACGAGCATTAAGAGGGGTGACCATCACACCATTAGCGGTGGGGCCAGAAGCCAAAATGGAATTGGTCAAGGCGGCAATTCCATTGGAAAGAGGATACTCTGAACGAGAGCCAGCACCATAGTAGACACCAATCGAAGAGGAAGGAGCATTAGGATTGTGTTCGGAAGCAACAACAATACCATTAGATAAGGTGGTATACTTTGTGGTGCCAGTAGCAGCCGTCGCCATACAACGACGGTGCATAGAGCGTGTAGCCACAGAGCGAATGGATGTTATGGACTTGAGCATCTGGTGTGACGTGTAGATAGCAGGGATGGGAAGTACCGGACCAGCAGGACGTAAGGCTCTCTGATCTTTTTTCAGTGAGTTCCCCTCTGCTTGGGCCGACTGACCAATCACATTTGTTCAGTTTGACTGACAAAGTATTGTTATATGCAGGGTGGCGACAACGAATTCGCAGCCAGTTCACTTGATTGTTCGTATACTGGGGTAGTAGTTAGAGTTGGGATTGGTTTGAGAGTATGAGTAGGCCAGTTGAGGTGGGTACGGGCAATTGGTGGAGTTGGAATTGATGGTTGAACCAATCAAGGGCAGTTTGGAATAGACAGTTTCATCGCTGAGTGGATTGAAATCTATTTGATCTTGTGATATGGGGGTCGTCAAGGCCGTACTGTTGAACTCAAAGTTGCTGAGGTAATTGATATTCTCTCCAATGGGGTTGTAAAAGCTCTTTGAAGAGTTCTTTGAAGAGTCACTTGGAAATTCTTGCGGAAAGTATCTCTTTGGGTACGGCAATTCAGATTCAAGGTCAATGAGGTTTTCATTCGATGGTGGTGGCTGCTGTACGACATCTTTGATTAATCGAGATGATAGATCAGGAGCTGGGTCTTGTATTTCCAACGTCAAGTATTCTCCCTGTCGCAACAAATATTGATCATTAGGTACCAGTCTTAAAGTCACAAAAGGTCCATTTGGTCGTCGAGTTTGTAGGATTCGTGGATTATGACTGTCACTATAATGATAGCATCGAGCAGAAGCAACATAAAATCGAATACGATATTTGAGTTCGTGCGCTCGTACATGTATGCTTTGTCTAATACTTGATCTCTCCATGATATGATCAAATTGAAAGAGAAAGATAATATGTTGTGCCGTCTTTTCGAAGGGGGGGGGGTCTTTTTTTGCACCCAAATTTGGTTGCAAATTTGTTCGGGCGTATTGGGTTTGGTCCCGAATTTGACTCGAAAGAATGACCTTGGATGAATTATCCTGAAAATTCGAAAACAGATGTCAACCGAATCCAACCGTACAGGTGAAGATGATCTTGGTCTTTTGAAAGTAGTTGTTCCAAAGAACATCCCGTTTTATAATGTTTTTCAAATTTTTTGTGGCGAGTCCTCAATTTCAGATTTAGTGGTAGTTAAGGAAGAGCATGTAGTTTATTGTGCGGTAGACTTATTGGACCGTGATTGTGGGATTTGATTTGCGTTACTTGGTGTAGACGAGATGCAACCGTTATTCCATCTGACCAAATTATTTTCTCCAATCTTGAGCGGTCAATGTGTCGCTAGTTAAGGCCTCACACTTCCAAAGAAATTGTGGGGTTTTCTACTAGCTCGACAAAGAAACTGACCGATCATGGTTTCGCCTTTGGGTAGTTTCCGAGATTTTCGCCAGACTGATCGATTGACATGATTGGCAATCTTTCGACAGCTGAGGGATAGTCTGAGACACCCAAGTGCGGAGAGATATTTTGACGGTTTACATTCTGAAGGCCTTGCTTGATGTGAGCTTGTCACTTGTAGGATGATATAAGTAGGTTTTCCTATGCGGGCCTAGCTAGATGAGAGGCTATCTCCTACACTGATACGGTATGATACGATGTTTCATTTGAGAGTGGGTTTCCTCATGTCACAACCAAGATTCTTCTATATACGCTTTCCCACTTACAACTTAATGTAAGCTCTTTGTTGCATTGCGGCCTTATGCATTTGAGCCTTTTTATCATAACCAGACAGCTTGCCCTCGTAAGCCGAGATGATTTCTTCAGCGACTCTAACCAGCATATTAGGACTGCGTTTGTTTTGAGCACCCGCCAAGATCCAAGTGATGGCGAACCTGTTCCGTTGTCGTTGATTCAAAGGTATAGGAACCGATTGATTTTTCGCAAACCCCGTGATGACCGTTTTTGTAGTGACAATAGGAGCCAATTTATCCAACGTCTCAGCCAAAACGGTGACGGGATCCAATCTTGTTTTCAAGTAGACAATATAGAGAGCACGCAGAACGATTTTCTGAGCGCGAGCTTTTTTGCCATGACGCATAATCAAATTTGTCAAATTTTGTACTATAGGTTCATCCTTTATAGGGATTGGTCTATTAGCAAAGAGATCCAATTGGGCAACTTGCTCAGCAGAAGGAACGAACTGAGGCTCTAAGAATGGAGCAGGTCGTGTGAGTTGTTCAAGGTATGCCTCTGTTTTATTACGAGGATCGTGATGTCCACGTAAATGACGTACGGCCGAGATCCATTCATCGACCTCATTCTCTGTTATAGAGGGGGTATCAAGGGGCAAAATACGAGGCAATATCGATTGAAAACGGACTCCGCCTAACATTATAGGATTGAAAGCCCTATATGAGCCCCGACGTACACACGATCCGATCATTTTGCCAAGATAGAGGTGGAACTAGCGTGCTACTCTTACTATGCGCTCCAGAGTTCCTTTACAGTTTTTTTCAGAGGCCCGGTTTGTGTGGTCACGTGATGATCAGAGCCTCACCAGGTTTCATGGTGAGGTAAGACGATTTGAGATCACGTAGGTGGTTGTAGAGATAAGCTCAAGTCGGTAGAAAGAGGTGGCCAAGTTTAGAGTGCAGTCCGATTTATACTAGCAAAGCGAAGAGGCCCATTTAGATTCAATGTGCATCCTTGAAGATATCAAGCGCACCACCAATTGGGGAAAGTCAAGCCCGACGATCCCCTCCCCCACCATCGATGCTGATCACTGGATGGAGTTTAAGGGAAACCAACGCTTACGATACAGGGTGACCCCCTACAGCTTTTTCCTAACTAGAATCCAGTGGCTTGTCTAATAGTTACATATTGGCAACACACGCATTTGAGAAGAAGAAAAAAAGAACGCGTGGAGCTTCCAACGACACCGCCATTTGGCCCTGCATTCCTCGTTATAGATGGTATGGACGTAGATTCACAAGGGTGCACTATAACTACACTAGATGATGACTTCGAAAGGGCGCTCTTGGTAATTTCGGACACTCTGTATTGTGATGCTTCACATTGGAAATTATGGGTTCCAGCTTGGATCGATCGTATTGGTCAAGTAGCCGACGCTGGCATTAAAGAGGCCGCCTCAGATTTGGGTGATCTCATAAAATCGGTGTCTCATGAGATTACGTCCCATATATCATCCCATTTTATTCATGTCCCTCCCTTCACTGCGCCACGCGCGGCAGAACTCTTGCTTTCTCCCTTAAATCAGGGTTATCGTTTGGCGCTGCCTTTGCATGTGCTTGTTTTTTTGCAATCTCTTTCAAGAGTTTTACTGGTGTCTTCTTCAATATTGGATTATCCTCAGAAGTATGATGATGTCGTACAGGATTCGGGTCCCCAATTGGTGGAAATCACTTGGCCAGATTCGACGATGGCAATGTCAGATGTGAAAGATACTGTGTCTGCTCCCAATGAGCCTCCTGGTGTGATGAGTGATTCGATGGTTGACGTCACCGATGAAAATGTCATTGAGGGGAAACCTATCTCTCATACACACGAGCCTCTGGAGAATACCCCAGTTGCGGAGTCGCTAATTCTAGAGATTGATAAGATTCATCATTCAAGCGAGATAACTTCTCTGGATGAAGAGGTAGAAGGAACGTTACCCGTTGATTTTTCTCAAGTGGCGGAGGACCCTGTTGACACGGTTGACCAAAATGAGGTGATAATCGGTTCAGCCCATGAACTGAAACCGTCAATCCATTTATCAAAGGGACAAAATATGCCTGATGACACTGTTGTTGAATCACAAACTCTAACCGTCCCACCAGAAAGACTGAAAATTCCAATGGATTCGCTTGGCCATCAAGATGTTCATGTAAATGCGATCGATAGTGAAGAAATGCCGGTCAACACCATCGACCAACAACAATCTGAAGTTGACACCGATGAGCTCAAAATGTCGGTGGACCCAATCACTGGTCAAGAAATACGTGCTGACTGTACAGATAAGCTAAAACCAGCACTTGGCTCTATCGATCAGCCATCTCCAAAAGAATCAAATCCTGGGGACGATGGAAATATCTACAAAAACGACGTGAATGTTGAAAAGTGTGGGATCGGTGCCCTCGAAAAAAGATCGCCAATTGCATGCCACGAGACCGTGTCCGACCATGTAGCTCAGACTCTCGAGGCAGGGTTATCAATTGTGGAGCGCGTTGACCTCTTCCAAGATTCATCACATGATTTCTTTGACACCGTTCATACGCCCCTTGGAAAAAGGATCAAGTTGGACACCGACAAGGATTCAGGGCTCGCATCAAATGCATGCAATGCGACACAAGCCCTGTTTGACTGATTCTGTTTCAGCGAGAGGGACCGCGATGTGGCTCTCTTGAGCAATGTGTCAAAGCTCACTGCTGGGCAACTTCCGCATGATCTTTTGTGACCGAGCGTAAATGCTTTTGATGTGGCGAAACCACCGCAAGCATTCCGCTGGTGGACGGACCAGAATTTTTGATTATGGGGTCAGATTGTTTACTTTGAGGCCGAGCAGCGTTTCCATCTAGATCGGTTACATTTTGCTAAAGAATACACAGGAATAAGACACTTTTGATAAATTTCCGCTGAACACAAAATAACTAATGGCCCCTACTCTTGATAAGTCATCTTATTGGAGGGATCCTCACCTGTTCAGAATTGGATCCCCAGCTCACAAATTCCAATCAGGGGGTATGAGAACTTTTCAGAACGAATGTAGGTGCTGCCCACGGCCATGGCTTCGCCAGGCCAATCTCAGTTGGGGCGGAGGAGCAAGCTTCAGTTACAATTCTGGTAGTGTGGCAAGCTTGAGCCATAGTTCTGGTACCGGCGCGGGTGCGCATACGCATTCGTCTCATACCATCCTTCAAGCTATCATACTTGGGGCATTCGCCCGAGTCGGCTTCGCACAATTTTCCGGGACCTGGATCGTCCTGTGCACGGACAAGAAAAATGCATGCAAAGACACTTGCAAGCCAAATACTGAAGCGGAAGTCGACTAATCTCATTTAACTTGAGGTTTGTTGAGGTGTGTGTTGTGATGTGTAAGGAAAATATACATCCAGTGGGGAATCATGGTGATTTCATAGCGAAAGCGGCCATAGTCCATGGCTGGAAACTTGCAACATTGAGACAGTTGGTAGGGCACTTTGACTTTGATCACGTCAGTGTTTCATTATCGAGTGTTTGCATCCCTGATTGCCAAAAACTTGCGCTTCGGCGATTACTTCTCGAGTCATGTATTCCAAATGGAGAGAACCATCAATGATCAAATCCTTATTTGGAAGTTACATGTCACCAACGGCCTCACCTGGCGGAGGCGACCCTCGAATCAAGCTTAGGTCAAGTAATATGAAAAATCACCCTACAACCGAATTTACATTGTCTTCGACTCAGAGCACTCGGAGCGCATTATGGAGGTCACTACACTTTCCAGCATCAGAATTTCCGTTTGGGACAACGTTATCAAGAACTAGGAGTGTTCAAAAAAGCGGAGGGCGACATGAGATTAAGGGATAGACATTAATTGACCGAGCTATAAATTGGATCCTTCGATTGAAGGGATATAGCACCAAAAAAAAAATTTCTCCTCAAAAGAGTAAATTAAGCGTCTCAAGTCACTTGCTTTGCCAGTTACATTGTGCTGCAAAAGATATCATCCAATGTCACTAGTGACGCACAGAACAAAGTGATGGCGAACTATGAGATTATATTTGATTTGAATCACGAGAATGCATCTACTTTTGGTCGTAAGTGAATAATATATCGAACTGACAATCAAATCGACCAAATGATGCATCGAATTTTACCGCGGATCATAAAACAGCTTCTTTGAGGACTGGCTGAACGGGTCTCCGGGCCGTGAGAAGGCTTGCAGGGGAAGAAGGGGTATGGACATGGATACCAAGAATCGTCACAGCTACAAAAACATTGATTTTACTGAGACAAGCAAAGGTCATACATGCTTTCAAAATCCAATATGGAATATGTTGGTGAATATGAAATCTATTAGCTCCCACATTCCTATATAAATTTAATTTCATGGATCTTCACCTATTCCACCTACTAGAATCACAACCATTGAGGTCAGTTGCGCTCATCGCCAAACAAGAGCGATCTTTCGATTGCGAAGCAAAAGTTCCTCTTTTCAGTTTTCAGTCATATGAGTTGGTTTTGGAGAGACTTTATGACCTTGCAACTAGTATGAGTGGATCTACGCATAAAGTTTGGGCACGATCATTAATTGATGTGAATGAGAGGAGATGCGTAGATACTCGATCTATCCATTATCCTAAATTCGAGGGAGCTAGATGGGCAGTCTCGATCTGGAGCGATTGGGCGGCTCATAGCGGTGAGGCGGTGAACGAGACCGTGACCTTCTATCTTCGTAGTGACTAGGTTCTCGCAGGTATCTCGTGGGCAGAGACAGACGTCCTCCCTCATCGTGGCCGGAACGCAGGTATCCACCCGGTCCCGGCCGACGGCCACGATCGCCGCGAGATCTATCCATACCTCTATTTCTATCCCGGTCCCGACCATATTCTCTTCCTTGGTCTCTTCCCTGGTCTCTTCCATAATCCTTTCCGTGATCTCTGTCCAGATCTCTACCGCTGTATTGACGGGGTCCACGAGGAGCATCAGGTCTTGAACCTGACCTGCCCTCTCTATAAAATGTTCCTTCGTGTCTGTTGCGGTCATCGCGCCGGCCGTCTCTTTGATAGTTGTCGCGTCGATCTCTGTTGTCACGTCTATCCCTGCCATCACGTCGATCCCTGCCATCACGTCGATCTCTGTTATCACGTCTATCTCTATTATCACGCCCGTCCCTGAGATCACGACCACCTCCGAAATCACGCCTACCTCTGCCACCGCGGCCATCACGACGACGGAATTCGGGGACGAACGACCCGTTCAATAGAGTGTGGCTTGCCACGATCTCATCACCAACAGTTTCATATTCAATTTTCCACAGCCCATCGCGCGGGCCATGATCTTCCTCAAAGATCCATTGGTTGATTGCTTTTACAGGAATAAACTCCACGAAAAGCGGCATCCGCTCTGGAATCTGGTACGGTTGCGGCGGCTTTGGAGAGCGCTCGCCGGTTGCGACCTCACGATCATATCTGCGTTGCTCTTTTTCCTCGATTTCGAGCTGCAATTGCGCTTCCTCTTGAGGAGGCGGATAGATCGAGTTGAGCATGCGGCTGCGGAGGTATGCCGCGCCCTCTTCACTATTAACGAGAACAATGGCGTGGGTTCGGGCACGGTTGAGCCATGCGCGCTCAACAATATATTCACCACCCTCCAATGCCACACGTTTCAAGTTTGCTTGGAAGAAAGCGGCATTGATAGGTTTACGAAGATTCGCAATAAAAAGAGCACGGGTTTCGTCAAAGAGCGGCGTCGTGCTTGGTGTGTATACAACCTCCTCTTGGGGTACAGGGGTCAGAATACGAACACCATTTTCATCGGAGCCTTGTTGTTGGTGGTTGGCACGGGGGCCACGCGGTACAGGTCGATCGTACTGAGCAGAAGAAATATCACGAAGACCATATTCCTGTGGAATTGAAGGCAAGGATGAAGGAGCCGTTTCAGATTGAGCATCTCCTGGAGATTCTGGTCGAATTTGGTTTCCCTGGTCATGGGACTGAGTCTGATTATGATCGGAGGAATCGGCCTCAATATTCAAATGAGAGCCCTCTTGATCATTTGATGGAGATTCTGGCATTGTGTTTGCAGGAGATTGCAGCATCTCGCTCTCAAAGGGTTTTGAAGAGCCAACATTGGAATCATAGTCTACTTGCTGGTCATAATCATCCAACGGAATATCTGACATTGCAAGCGGTAAAAGAAGCAACGGTGTTGTTTCTGATACTGAAACAGAATTTTGTCGACGAATTTTTCAGTTCAAAGGGAGCGATGAAAAAAACATCGTCGCGCGCGTCTATAAAATTTACTGAGGATCCCAGCAAATTTCCGAGATTTTCCGGGAAATGTCGGTGGTATTTTATAATTGATCTCGTAATTCTCGGTAATCTCTGGAGCGCGTTGCGAAGATTGTCAGTAAGTTCCGTGGGAGTTCTCGGCATTCTTGTGCCACGCAAATTTGATGCTATCTCTTCAAACTTTCCAATGAAAGGTCTACATTAGTCAAACCTCTCAGCACTTACGGCATATGAAGTTCTTGGTCTGTTATACGGATGCCCCGAAGAAAACGGAGGAACACGTTCTGGGGTCGCCAGCATTCCTATTTCAGTCATAGATTTCCTTGCGTTGAAGCAATCCTCAAATATCTATTTACAGCGACCAAATTTGTGACATCAACTCAAAGATCCCATTTCCAGCCGTCTCCAAAACATATATTCCGTAAAGACTGATAACACTTCCTAGCGTCAACGTTTTATTTGCAATCTTGCTCCATATTCCGTATACTCTCTCGGGGATATAGTCCGTGATACACAGACGGAATCCAGCAGTGCAATGTTGTAATAACACCACGCAGAATGCAGTATCCACTATGGGCAAAACATCTGCACCTAATATAAATGGCGATGCCACGAGAGGGATGAGCAGAGCAGCACCAATCCGTTCATATGTCCAATGGAATCCTCCTTCATAGGGACTAACCAATGGATGCTTGTATGCCTCATTCACATCACCCACGACATGACCTGCAGGCTGTGGACGGAGCTTAAACCGCTGCACCACGTTCTTTGGAGAAAGTCTTTTGAGCATTCGGTTGTGGAGTTGAAATCTTGCAATTTCTACTGTGATACTTTTTTTTTGGTGAGGCCTTGATCTGGTGAAAGCATAGGGGCGGCGAGGGCACTGTATTTCAAGACTTAACGTCAAATTATGACACAAGTAGTTGTTTCGATTTATGAGTATCTTCTTGTCAATTGCAAACTTCAGTAGGAATCCATGGTTGGTGACGACTACAGTTCGTTCATCTCTTCAAGTCCTACTTACAGTGGATATTTCATCTTGAATTCGTGTAATTATACTATAATGTGGAAAATATCATATCATCTCTTGTTTGGTAAGCATCTTCGACTCTTGACATCTTGAACTATCACGTTACAGTACGAATGTCTGGGGCGACCGATGAAGGATTTCAGACTGGTGAGTTCTTCCAGTTAACTATATACAACGACTCGCGCTTCAACAGCTCCAACCATTCCCAGAACTCTTCACTACCATGAAGCGACCTTGACGCCAGGAATTAATCCTGCTCTTGCTCTATTTCTGAAAGCAGTTCTATTCAATTTAAAGTCACTAATGACCCACTTTGAATTTCCCGAGGCAACACATCTATCATGGATCTGATTATAGGCCGTATACAGTGGCATCAGCGCCAACTGAAGCTGCGCCTCGATGCGTGCGCGCGCCGGTAACTCGGTGTTGCGAGCAATATACTTGAGAGCCAAGCGAGCGACTTCATGTTTCTCGAATTGGACACGTTTCCATTGATCACGGATAACCCTGGTGTTCACAAAGCTATGCTTTGGAATCGCAAACTTTTCAGGGAATCTGAATGGCATTCTTCACCGAATCAGTCTGAACCAACGCTAATGGTTGGTGATAACATTTTTTCCAAATGTAATGTACAAAGGAAAGACCCGCACCGCAGTAATGTCACTTCATTCCACACTTCTGTTTAGTCTCGAACTTGTCAATAAACCCAGGAAGGATGTGCTTCGGGGAATGCGGTTCCGAGTTAAATAGACATGCATTTCGTATAAGTACTGCCTCATAGCTCATCCACTCCACTTTCGCAGCATTGGCACAAGCCTCGGTACGACGTCTTCCCTCCCTCAAACAATGCGAGTGGGCCTTTTGGCAACGGGTGAAAAAGAAATTGACAGGGTTTGTGACGCTGTACGCCATACGCTTTCGATCAATTGGGTGGTAGTAAACTGCTCAGGAGGGATATTGGGACCGAGCCCATGCAACACGTGCAATTGTAGTGAATTGGTGCGAGATCATGCGTTACGACCCCCGAACACATATTGTTGGTTGTGAGGTGAGGGTGCTCAGTGCTATATATAGAGTGAAAGACTTCACGCGCGGTTCCCACCACGGTTTTTCTTTCAAAATTTATTTATCGGTTCTTCTTTAAAAAATGTTTACGGGACTTGTCGAGACTGTGGGAACTGTTGGCACCTACGAAGCTGAAGGTGACTCGGTCAACGTGACTATTCGGGATTGTGGCTCGATTCTTGGTGATGTTCACCTTGGTGATTCCATATGTACTAGCGGAGTTTGCCTTACGGTGACTGCATTTGATGATCTGCGTCAATGGTTCAGTGTTGGTATCGCTCAAGAAACTATACGTCGAAGCACGCTCGGTTCTTTGGTCCCTGGCTCTAAAGTCAATTTGGAGAGAGCTGTTACCCCGACCCTGCGTCTTGGTGGTCACTCTGTTCAAGGCCATGTCGATACAATTGCCACCGTTGTTGAACGCAAAATGGACGGCGATGCCATTGCCTTTACTTTCCAATTGAGAGATCCGGAGTATATGCGTTTCATTGTGGAAAAGGGGTTCATTGCATTGGACGGCACTTCTTTAACAGTGACGGCCGCTGATCATAATAAGAACACTTTTGCCATTGTGATGGTCCAATACACTCAGAATAAGGTGATTATGCCTCTTTTGGAAGTGGGCGATGCCATCAATGTGGAGGTGGACTTGGCAGGAAAGTTGATCGCCCAACAGATCGAGCATGCTTTAGCTGGACAAGCAAACGATTCTAGTCTGGCATTAGTCAAGTTGGTGGAAAGAATTGTGGATCAAAAGCTCGCAAAGCAAAAGTGAGCAACAAACAGTAGCATCAACCGAGTTCGGACTTTTGTCAGTGATGTCAGACGTAAGAGTATATATTGTACAGCGTGTGAGAGAAATGAAGAAACGAAAGCCCCGTACGTGAGTCAAAGGTAACCAAGGGGATTCCCCGCGACGACCAGAAAGGTTCTCCCAATATGGCCTGTAGTACACATCTACTTAATACGTATATACACCTACAGTCACATACAACCACGTTCGCGAGGGGCCGTCACGCTTCCTAGTCCCAATTCACGGGTTATCGACGTCGTCTCTCGATCAAATCCAAAAACCCACCACACCGCGAAAAAAGGTGGCGTCCATATGCCAATATCGATAATTCACCACTCATAATGGACATCATCTTGGGAATCAGGGTCAGTGACTGCACTATCATTGCCACCAGCAAAGCTGCTACGCGCGGTATATCCGTACTCAAGGATGATGACGATAAAACTCGTCAAATCAGTGACCATGGTTTGATGGCGTATACTGGTGAGGCAGGCGACACTGTTCACTTTGCAGAATATATCCAGGCAAATATGCGCCTTCACGCAATGC